>BMAV01005338.1:12015-48773 GCA_019973955.1 Trichonephila inaurata madagascariensis
ACTTAACGCCAGGGTTTCAATAGTAGTTACATTTGCATAAAATCAAGTCATATCTACGGAAAGAAAATTTTAAACTAAAATCACATTTAAAGTATAGTTTTCAAAAGAGGATTTGTAGAAGACGCGTTACAAAGTAACCCCGTAGGTTATTTAAGAAAAAATGGAGATAAAACTCGCTTCAGTATTAAAACATTGTTTTAATGTACAAATTATTAAACAAATAATTAATATTATGAACGGTACTATTTTTCATTATTGTATCTCTAAATGGGGAATAAAGGCCAAATACCATTATGAATCGACGAATACCTGATGTATTAAAACATAATACTAATAGCTATGGCAGTAATAGTTAGCAAAAAAAGTAGGGAGAACCTTTCCTAGAATATGCAATCTGGAACTTCCTCCATAACAAATATTTTCGTGCATAAGAAACTTTCCCTTTTCGATTTCCGTTTGGCTCATCAAATTTAGAAGCATCAGACCAGTTCCATTTCAAAGGCAATACCCAGAAAACAAAGGAAGTTAGATGAGAGAAGACGGAGATTTTCATTTCTTTTGATTCTCTCAGATACTCCTCATTGATTCGTCTCAACAAAATACTGCCTTTTCTCCAATTCCTATTGTAAACCTGGCTGACGTTGCCATATTTTTTCCACTCGAGTTCAGCCCCAGAAAAACTTCATTTTTCAAAGAAAATAATAACTTTTTAGTTTTCGGAATTAATTCTAAAGGCTGTGCATGTCAATATTATTTGTGTAAATAAGATCAATTCTGTAGGTAAATAATGAATTTATATATTTCTCATAATTACTATAAAACACCACTTTTAACTATTAATCTACAATAAGAAACCGGATTCAAAGCATACGTAGTTTGACATTCAGTGATTAATATTCATATGTCTCGTACGAAAAATTAGTATTGAAATGCCACTAAATGAGAAAACCAGTAAAAATGTGAAAAAAAAAAGTTTTTCTTAAATTTTACGTTAAGAATGACGATAAATTATTTGTTATTCCATTTTAAGGGTTAATTAAAATTTGAAATTACTCCTATAACATATAATTACATAAATTTTAATGCTCAGAATTGATTAAAAACTATTAAAAATAAATTTTTTTAACTATAGCTGGATTCATATACTATTTACTTAAAAATATTAACAAATTTACTACATGTATTTTAAAACCACTTAAAAGGACTTTTTTTAAATAAGATTTGGTTTGAATCAATAATATATTGTATTAGCTTATATGAATATATATATATATATATATATATATATATATATATATATATAATTCAGTCTTGTTTGTACGAAGAATATGCTACTTATAAAACTGGAACTCGGATAAAGTTATTTTTTAAAGAAAAGCTAAAAGCGAACATAAGACAAAATCTAGATCAACTAGTTGGATGAATACTTTATGAGTTGAATTTCAATGATGAGACAAACATCATAAAAAAGGTTTGGGTACCATCCCCAATGTATAGCATTTTAATCGATTTTTACTTATTGTGTGCTAGCAGGATAACTATCTGGTTTAGTACGAGACCTTGACCTTTCACTTTACTATGATTAAAACTCTTTCCTTTTTGAAAAACAATTCCCAGATATTTATAAATGACACATTACAAACTTCATAAATAAAGTAGGAGATTGCTTTCCGTTTCAACTTGATGGAATGAACTCGCTGATCACCAAATTAGAGCCAGGGCGTTTTGCTGAGATGCGTTAATCTGAGAAAAATTTCAATCTTGCTTGCAATTTTACTGTAGATTGTCTGTTGGTGTCGATTGGTCACCAGAGCCGGTTTAGTTTGTTCTCATCTTCGCATTTGTGCACGGAATTTAAAACAGTTTCGTGACTTTTAATCAATTCCCATGGTGATTACACAAAAATAGCTTTGTGGTTCTAGGTTAATTATTACAGATTTTGCATCTAAATATACCTAGAACGTCCACTGGTGCCATTTTAACACCATAGGTGATTTATCATTATAAATTATTGCTGTTCAACACAGTTCACACTCAGAAGATTCCATTTGTAAAACAAACTTCCGGAAGTAATATCGCACATTTATTTGTCCGTGAATGCGATACTATTGGGTACACAGCGGAAATCAGTCCGTTATACTAAAATTGTTGTGTCTAAGTGTGTCGTTACGCAGCATTCGCTTATCTGCTCATAAAAAGAAATCCATTCAATTATCGAACATTGTGCAGAGCAGACATCCTGATACGATGAATCGTACAAAGGTCCCCCTGATGAAATTGCTAATTTGTTTCGAGAGCTTTTTGAGAAATAATCAGATGGTGGTGAGATGTGTGTGTTTTGTTCTAATTTAGATTCCAATGAAGAGACACAAGATTGAATGAAAGTGACTGAAAAATATCTGAAGTAATGGCAGATGAAATTGAGAATATTCCAATAAATCCTAATATATATGTCGCTAGAGAAGACACCGAATAGATACCGCATAACAGTAACGTTTCTAGCAGATTTGCGATTAAGAATATTTTGCGACAAAGCAGTGATCCAACTGTATTCTCGAAACATAATGCCATCATCAGTTTTTTTATGGTATAAAGAGAGAGAGAGTGTCATAATATATAATAATTACATTAAATAATATTAAAATGTCTTAAAACTAAACCCTACTGAACAGTAGCCCTCCAATTCCTTAGTTTTTACAATTATTTTATATATTTTATACTGCGGCCTCGAAACGGCACCGATGAACGTTTAAGGTATCCGACTACGTTAGGAACCGTGATTTTAAAAAAGCACATAAATGGATAATTTTCATGATATTTAGTGTCCCTTAGATTAGAATACATGTATAAAATTGTTTTAAGGACATTGTGACAAAGAACATATTTAAATACAATATTTCGGCAAAAAAAAAAATAACTTACAATAACTTTTTTTTCAAAATGTTCTCCTTTTCTGAAAAATGCTTCTATTATAATAATACTTTGCCTGTATATAGCTCAGTCTACTGTACAGAGGCTCAACTACCAGTTTTGAAAAATTCACATTATTTTCAGAGAAACAACCAATTGAAATAATTATCAGCGTTTTTTTTTCTTAAAACTTATCCCTTCTGTTGTCGTAAAACATGGATAAACCCACTTATAAGTTATATATTTCAAAAATTCTAGTTGAGCCTCGGTACAGAGTTTGAGCTATATACAAGGAAAATATTATTATAATAGAAGCATTTTTCACAAAAGGAGAATATTTTGAAAATGGGTCATTCTATGTTCATTTTTTGTCACATGTTGTACTTAAATCATTTTTTATAGTAATACTATTCTTAAAACAATTTTACATAGTTTTCTAATCTAAGTAACTCTAAATATCATAAATTTTATCCATTTATACACTTTTGCAAAATCACGGTTCAGAACGTAGTCGGATACCTTAAATTAATTGAAACCCCGGACATTCTAGTGTTAAGGAAAGCTACTGTAATAAGCTGCGGTAACGAGGTAGGAACATGTTTCGCGTTTTCGGTGGTTATATCAGTGAAAAAGTTTCTATTCTGGATGATGGACATATCATTTTATAAAAATTTTGAAAAATTATATTAATATAAGAATCCTGCCTGTACTTCTTCCGGCTGGGTCGCTATAGACTAGAGAAATGAAAGGTACGTAGAGTTACTGATTGTTCCAGTAGTAATTATCTTGTTGAATATAAAGACTTCGGGTCTCATTAACCTCAAATGAGATTAAAAACCACTCAGTGTGTGTAATATTGAAGTTGTGAATTTGGTTGTACTAGCTCACCCTCATCATCTTACCAAAGTTTAACTTTTACGATGAGTCAATCACTAATAGCCATCTCATATTGATGGACAGTCAAGTTATAAAAAACTTTATCTGTAAAAATATTCTACATAATAAACTACCGTGGCCCTTTGGAAGCTTCGAAATTTGAGTAAAGCAAACTTAAATATTATTACAATGCAGGAACTGCGTATTAACATAGTATTATTATTTTTTTTAAATTTGATGTTCTTACTAACGCTTAGAACGTAGTACAAGTCCTTTTGATGTGGACTCGACTCCAAGACCATAATTCACTATTTACGGCTTAGAATCTGTCTCTGTAAACTCTATTTTACAGCCGTTTCTGATAAATATCATGATTTTTTTTAAAATTTTAAATCAACTTAAATAAATAATAAATTTAATTCTAAAAAAAGGTAATTTTCTCATAACACCATTCTTAATAGTGTATTTCCATAAAAATATCCAAAAAATGTTATGTATTTTTAAATAAAAATAACAATAAATTTAATGATTAATGCTTGTACATTTCTTACAAAGAAGCAAAGGAACTTTGAAAAAAAAATTACACTTATCCTAAGTTATATAATAAATGTAAGGATAGAGTCTATATTATTAAACGATTTTTACACAGCCAGAGCATTTTTTTTTGAAATTATACAATGAGTAATAAGATTAAATTTAATCAGTTAGTATAACTTAAAACACTATGCATACCATTATTTACTTGTATTGGGGAAAGAGGGCTCCTTATCCGGAAATGATCCTCTTGCACACTCTGCAGTTATCTATATCAAACTTCATCAGACCATACTAAACGACATAAATATCCGGTAATTGAGGCACAATACTGTCTGGTGGAGAGAATTCTAAATATTCGAGTGGGTCCTTTCTGTATGAATATATATCCTAGAATTTCCCTTTTGTATATCTACTCGACAATACATAAGCACTTCATTGTGGTATAATTAGACGTGGCGCGTCTGAAAGAAAATCCATAATTTCCCATTTCTCACTAAACTAAATGCTATTAACTAGCATTTTGTCTTCGAGAAGAGGACTTGAATGTAAAGGGGCTTAGAGGGGTAGCACATATGATCAAAATCAATTATTGCAATGAATAATAAACAGTGTTAACTATGGGACTGCATGTTATTAAAAAATGTGAAGATTAATATTAGTTACACACTTTAGTTGCCATTTTTTAACCCTCTATTTATATTTATTTAGTTTAATATTACTTAAAACTAACAGTGAGCTTCAATAAAGATCTTTAAACCTCTTTCCGATAGTATACTAAAAAATTTTAGAGTGTTTTTGATTTTTTGGAATCTGTGAATCACATAAGTACCAGGTGGTTATAATTAATGTCACACTATTCAGAGGCCTGTAGAACCCATTCTGCTAATCGGATTTTGATAAAACTTGGAATATATGCTATATGGGTCATGGGGAAAAGGTTTCTTCAATAATAATAATAATAATAATAAAATAGTTCAAATTTTGACCACCAGGAGGAAATGTGGTGACCAATAGATATATTAGAATCGTTAAAATTTATTCAATTACATAGTATGTTCAATATATGCTCCATTGACATCAATAACGTGTTAAAAGCGCATGATAGTGTTTTAAATGGTAGAGCGAAGCAACTCACGAGGGATTTCAGCCACATGGTGAATAATGCTAGGTTTCAAATCAGGTAAAGTTCAAATTCCACCGCTATAACCACGTCTTTTAGAAATCCCCACAACCAGAAAGCACAGGGATTTAAGTCGGGTGAACGAGAAGGCCATGCATCTGAAAAATGTATGGATATTACACGATTATCACCAAAGTTAGCACTAAGCAGTGTTTTGACTTGGCGCTCAATGTGAGGAGTTGCTCCATCTTGAATAAGATAGTGGTTTTCGAACACTGTCGTTCCTTTAAAGCAGGAATGATTAACGATGATAAATGCTCGCTGAATGATTTTCTGTCTATGACTGATAGTTTATATAGAAGTTTTATGGATATGTATAATAAATATTCAATGAGAGCCGAGCCATCTGGTGATCAGAATTTGTACTATTTTTTCTTGCAGAAATTTTTTCTCCATGGTCCAAATAGTAGGGATTCTAAGTTTCATCTAAATCTGATAACCAGAACAGTTTCTACAGGCCTCTCTTTAGTGTAACTTTAATTATAACCACCTGGTATGTAAAAGAAAAGAGTAAGTGTTTATTAATGCATTTCTATAAAGCAACATGAGGGCTGTTTGTGACAGATCTCATAATTATTAGTCGTGGTCAAGTTACAAGAAGTCGACACTTGTGAGATGTGTTTAAACTGATGAAGCAAAATTGTGAAGCAAATTAGCAAACATCCGGTGGTTCAATGCTTCTCAATGTTGGTACCTTTCGCAATGCAATCTTTCTGCTGCTCTTGAGATTTCTTTTGAGAATCAATAAATCAGGAGCATCTCTGCCAGCTCGGTGACTGTAAAACGTTCCATGCTCCCTTAAGACCTATGATAGTTCAAATGATTGCAGTAATTCAAAGCTTTTTCATTAAATGTTCTTTTGAACAACGCCACCTAGCACCGAACGAAGACGTTTCCGACCATGTGTAGCTATGTAAATCTTAATCCGTATGATGTCCCTTGCCTTCCCTGAAATTTGTCCCAATGATCCTGGTATGATATAATTTTAAAATATATCTATCATACATTTAGTTGCAGAGGGGGAAAAAAGAAATATGAACTTCAATGTCCTTCTTATTATCCAAAAGTGACACACATGTTTTTAAATTCGCAACACGTTTAGATAAAATATAACTTGAAATTAAATTAAGCACTTACTACTCTAGATTAAGAAAGCAACAAAACAAAAGATAGCAATAAATATAGAACAAAGAGCTATTTCATTCTTTCATTGAAACGGTAAAGAAAACAGATACTGTTTAGAGTAATTTTTAGTAGTAATAAAGAAAAAGTCACTTCAAGACAAGTAACTATTTATATTAGTTCATTACTGAATAAATGATATCTGTGCATATCTTGAAGTTTAAGTGTTTTCGTCCTTGGTAAGAAATAAATCGAATTTTAAGTGTTTTATTTTTAAATTCTTAACTGTGTCTTTGTTCTTAATTCATTTTGAGCAGGAAACTCTGTCAAATAAGTATTTAAAGTTAATTTTTTTTAACACTGTGACAATCTCATTATGCTCACATCGTGAAAAATGGGATAAAATGTTTACTCTGATTAATTTCTCGATACATTGATTTTTAATAATTACTGTAACTTAATTAATTAAGTTACAGTAACGCTATTAATTGATTTAAAAATTTTTATCTACCAACCTTTCATGAAACTACATTTCAGCTGATACTCCCTTTAAATTTCTCATCCATCACTTTAAAATTTCAAAACCCAGCCTGTTTGAAACAACCAACTGTATCCGTTTTTATATAAAACTATATTCATTATTTTATTGGTTTATTCATTTTTATAGCCACCTCTAGAAGTAACACGATGGCAAATAGTGGCGGAATATGTATTTTTAAACAACAGTTAACTGATGACACGAAAATAATTATTCACGTAACTTTCCCGACCAGCTGCTAGGAAGAATTTCAGTATTTAGCAGCCAGTCTATAGGGCAATTCTTTACAAGAATCAAGATTGGTACATGCAGCCCAATTGAAGCAACACACCCACAAGCTCTTGAGCATCTATATTACCACGGATGTACAGCATTAATCGGAAAATATCCTTACATATGAGGCTTTTTATAGCCATCACATTGTCCATTCAGTAACCATCATGACTATATTACGGATTTAGAAAAATGACAGAATACACTTAAAATGTGTCTATATAATGCTTTATATATTAAAACTAATACCAGAAAGAAAATCAAATAATGTAACTTAACTTATTGTACGTATGCAACATAGCATAAATCAAGCATGATTGAACCATAAGGCAACTGAGCGGTATGAAGGTTCATAAATTAGTCCAAACTGCAGTCGTAACACGAGTATAACCTGGTTAGGCATTCGGTTGAACCAAACTTAGAATGACATATACGTGTAAGGCATCCCATACCGCTTCAAGTGTATTCGCACTTTATCAATAGTAGTAGTTAGAGAACGATGGTATGTCTTTCTCTTTTTTTCAGCCACCAATGACCAGGAGCTTTCATGAGGGGAGAGATCAGAACGTACTGACTAGGTCAAGAATAAAACAACATATGTGTCGAGGTAGATCAGGATACAAAAGACAACGTGCAGTTAAACGTAATCTTGTTGAAAGATAACGCTTCCTAGGCCCTTTAAAATAGAACCTAACCAAAATCTTTTTCAAAATGTAACGCTGACTGTTCAGATTACCAACAGAAACCTGAATGCAATCACCACTAAATCACGTGCAGTGTACGTATATGAATAATAAATGCCACGTACGGTTTTCTAGGTACCTACCACGCAGATATATCTGTCGTGATGCTACCCACAGACTCGCCTGTTAAGATGAGGTGGTGAAAATTCTGTATCGTTTCTTACTAAGACTATCACTTTACTCCTGTGTCTCTTTGCTGCCGTGTCATGGGAAGCTAGATAAATAGTCACCTTGCAAACAGTCCATGTTGCTCCATTTGTAAACGTACTGCCCGTGTGTTTAAATGTGCTGCAAACAGGGATTACAATATCAGACCAAAAGTTCAATACCGGTATTCGGTATTTTTTAGATCTTAATACCGGGATACTGGTTTTCATAGCAGTTGCAGAAATTTTAGAAAACAGAGGTGTTTCTTTGTTTTATTTGCCAGTTTTATTAAAGAATGTAAATGCCATAAAATATAATTTGTAACTTTTAAAATATAACATTATATAAAGAAGCTCAAAAAAGTAAAAGAAAATCTTATATATTCAAATAAAAAAAAAGTGTGAACATCATTATTCAGGTTGTGGTACTATTAAATATTTTTGAACTGTGATCTTAACAAACAAAATACATAAATTGTAATGTGTATTTAAATGTGTATAGAGTCCGCTTGTACTTTCTTCTCTTGAACATTTGTTTTACATTGTGCCACCATATTTTTTTCGTCATATAAATAATGAAGCCCAACCGAAATATTATCAACTGATTTTTTATGTTTTTTATAGTTATTCTTATTCACCATTTTGGGTTATTATTTATGAGTATATATACAATGAATCTGAAAAAAATATTTTGAACTTTAAAATAGAAAATGCAAATATAATGTGAATAACAAACTCACCACTTAAAGGTATCCAACTACTTTTGGAATCGTGATTTTGCAAAAGCGTATAAATGGATAATATTTATGATATTTAGTGTCACTTAGATTAGAAAATGAATAGAAAATTGTTTTAAGAATAGTATTACATTAAAAAATTATTTAAGTACAATATTTTGACAAAAAATGAACATAGAATGACCCATTTTCAAAATATTCTCCGTTTGTGAAAAATGCTTTTATTATAATAATATATTCCCTGTAGATAGCTCAGACCTCTGTACAGAGGCTGAACTAAAATTTTTGAAATATATAACTTAGAAGCGGATTTATCCACATTTTATTACAACAAAGGAGAGAAATTTAAAAAAAAAAAAGCCGAGAATTATTTTAATGAGTTGTAACTCTCAAAATAATGTGAATTTTTCAAAACTCATAGTTGAGCCTCTGTACAGAGATCTAAGCTATATACAGGCAAAATATTAATATAATAAAAGCATTTTTCACAAAAGGAGAACATTTTGAAAAAAGGTTATTCTAAGTTAGTTTTTTGCCGAAACATTGTGTTTAATTAATTTTTTTTTTGTTAAAATGTCCTTAAAACAATTTTACACATACATACTAAGTGACACTAAATATCATGAAAATTATCCATTTATGCGCACTTTAAAAATCCCGGTTCCGAACGTAGTTGGATAACTTAAATTTTTCAAATTTTTGTTTCATAGTAAAAATTTCTATAAATGAGACCGATAATTGTTTTTCTTATATGCTAATCTTCACTTTGTTTATTATTGACTTGTATTGATGTTTAATTTTTTATTTTTTTAATTCTTATTTTGCGTGAAAAGGATAAATTTTTTCTCAAAATAATATCAAATATCTATACAATAGAGTCAATTATACATTGCTTTTCAATATATACAAAATACTATTTCTTAAACATCTTCATGGATTTTGTGAAATTTTATTTTATATGGTTAGTATAAACCAAAGAAGTAATAAATTTTGTAGAAAGCTATTACCTAATAATTTAAATTTTATTCCAAGCATGGAAGTTGACACCTATGTTCCAGAATTTTGAAATATAGCAAAGCAAAATGAGTTACTATCATATATCTTATTTACTGTCATTTCCGGGAAAGCCCGGAAGTTGTCATAACTGTAAACTTTCAACTAATTAACATCAGCAGGTCGTTATTTTAGACCGTTTAATTTGATTTATTAAGTCGAAATTTTTTAAAAACAGATTTTATCACTTTCATGGAGTCCATTTTAAAAGAAAAGTAAAATTCTACGTCCCTGACGCGAATACTTCTTGGAAACTTTTGAGGATATTGGAAAAGGTGAAGTATTATTAAAAAATATAAAGTTTATATATCACTAATGGTATAAATTTTAATGGTATATCATTTTAGAGTAGTTTATTTCTTCCGATACTGTAAAAATAAAATTACAGAAGTTTCCAAGGAAGAATCTCATAAATATGTCTTTGATTTTGAAAGCGTTATCAAATATAATCATTAAAATTTCAAAAATTAAGGTGCAGGGAAGAGGGTTTTAATATTCGGTTGTTACAGTTTTAAGTATACAAATTCAGTAATAATACATAAATTTTATGTGTATATCCACGGTTCCCAATTCATTTATGGCGTGTCTCTGATTACAGTCCTGGTGACCCTGAAGGCCAGCAGTGTCAAGGAAGACGGTGCCTGTTAAATCTGTTAAGCTCAAAGTTTTTCCATGGCATAAATGGGTAGTTTGGAGAAAGAGGGGCCAGTTTAGGTGTCGTCCTCTTCACTTGACAAACTTTCAAAAATACGAGGTTCGTAGCCAATAGTACTTTCTGTTGTATTGAATTTTTGTTAAATTTGTAATATTCACAAGGAACGTCGTCCCTTATATTATAATGGCGATTCAATAGAAACATAGCGAAATCTTGGTGATAGAGTCAAGTTAACATCAATTTTGTTGACCATGTTGGATACTTGGCGATTCATTGAACGGTGCAGAAATTGATATTCTGTGCCCCCTCTTCTGGTGCAGATCTGCAACAAAGATGATAGCACAAAAACATTCGCCACAAAAATATATGTATACATGCCGATTTTCAAA
This sequence comes from Trichonephila inaurata madagascariensis, assembly GCA_019973955.1. Taxonomy (NCBI): domain Eukaryota; kingdom Metazoa; phylum Arthropoda; class Arachnida; order Araneae; family Nephilidae; genus Trichonephila; species Trichonephila inaurata. The sequence continues at coordinate 23,175 of BMAV01005338.1, forward strand.
GTGATTGGTTGAACGGTGTTGGAGTGATGTAATTTCATATATACAAACATCAATTTATATATGTATACAGATTTGTAATATTTGCAAGCAACGCCATTCCTTACATTATAATTGTGATTCAATAGAAACATAGCGAAATGTTGGTGACAGATCTAAGTTGACATCATTTTTGGCGACCCTGTTGGCAACTTGGCGATTGATTGAACAGTCCACAAATTGATTTGCTGTAGCGCCATCTTGTGGGGAGCTGGTACAAATAGGACAAAATAAAAACCTTCTCCACAAAAAAGTAAATATACGTGTCAATTTTAATAGGGATCGGTGCATGGTGTTGGAGTGATGTGATTTCACATATACAAACATCAATTTATATATATATATAGATGAATATCTTCAGATATATTTATTCATAATTTAACGTTTTTCGGTATTTAAGTTTTTCTCTTAAACCTATTGATAAGTATCTCACTATACTGCAAATAAAAAAAATTATATAATCATTTTTTTTAAAAAAAATTATACTGAATAGAATTATTGCATAATTAACAAAAAAGAAATATTATTTGTGAACGCAGAATTTATTACGCACCGTCCACACACAAACATAATAATGTAAAAGCAATACAAGAAAATGAACGCCTTATGAATAAAAAGTTCAGATAACTATGAAAAAAATTACTTTTCAGGTCATGGGTTTAAAGTGTACACCAAAGAAGTCCAATTTGGATGATAATAAACTAGTTTTTCCATTTCAATTTGGGAACAATCACTTTTGGCGAAGTCCCAAATATTTGTTAGAGTGCGTGATAATGAATCCCAAACCATTTAAACATAATAGTATTGTAATTATGTTACGTTAGTTTTAAATAATGGTTAATGCATTTATTTTCAAATTTATTTAATAGTAAAACGGGAAAAGAAAGTTCGAATATATGTTTAATTATAAGTAATTGTTAAATAAAATTAGAAAATTGTGCGCTTATTTGAACTTACTTATTTTAACATTAAAATACAGAAAAATATTTTTTTAGATATTATATTCAGTATAACGATTATTGATGTTTTAACGTAAAATAATGTAACTTAAAACATATAAAATATTTCTTTACATTTTATACTTATGTAAAAGTGTATTTCAGATTAATATATTTTTTGCTAGAAAATACATACACATAAGAAAAATACTCTCTAACAAGACATATAAAAATGGAATTTTAAGTGTGTGTATCATTCTTAATGGCATACAATGAAATAATGATCTACAGTTGTTATTTGATTCAGAAAAACTTAAAAATTAAAATGTTTTTTTCAAACCTTTCTTATAATGCAAGTATCCCAATATACACATTTTCAAAAAAAAAAAATCATATAAGTATTAAATTATCAAAATGTATTTTTCTCTCACTTGAAAACTTTAAATGTTTCTCTTTTTTTTTTTTAAATTCTACTAATTTCAAATACGTTACAAAGTTCAAACCACCCCCGTGTTTTGTACCCTTTTAAATGTCATTTCAAATACAATACGCATTTTTTCTTTAGTTTCATGATTCCTCTTTTTCAGTTTTATGTTTTTAAAATTTAAGGTATGCTTTTAAATTTATGTTTGCTCCGTTTCATTGTATTCCTTTGCTACTATTTCCCTATATATAACATTCATTCAAAATAGTTTTATTTTTAATAGCTTACTATTTCATTATACTTACCAATTTTAGGCTTAAGGCATTTTCAATCTTGACATATGTTTTTCTTGTTTTCCTTTACTGTTATATACAAATTTTTGACCAAAGAAGTTTAATATGCTACGGAGCAAGCTTAAGTCAATGACCGATTTAGAAAAATAGCAACTTTCCATTTTAGTACTTTGGATTTTTCCTTATGTGCAAGTTTAAAGTTTTTGTTTACTATTTCAGAACTAGGGTATCATCTGACTTGTATCCCTTCATATTTAACTATTTTATTAATCCTTATAATAGCAAACACACTTTTAACTGCATCTCTAACTCCTAAAAATACAGGAGCATCTGCCACCGTATCAGAGATGTTAGCATACTAAAACATGAAAAGCATGTAAGTAAAAATAAAGTTCTTGAGCTTCTCGGAATTTGGTAAGCATGTTTTTTTCTTGATTATTACACTGCTGAATAAGGTTTCATGGAAATTGACTCACACGGGGTATTCGAAAGTTTAAAGGTGTGTTCTAAATAAAAAATGACGATTTTGGATTATTCGACTGCAAGCTTAAAATATGGTAGGTACGATACTTCCTTTGAGTCGAGATCCTCTTAAAACGCGCATAAAAATTGATCCCCAAAGGGAATTACTGAGCATCTAGGTTAAACAATTCCAGTTTTCAATTATTAGATCTATGAACATGGAATATAGGAAGTATGTTTGTATTTTTCAAAAGGATCCGCTGAAGAAAGAAAAAAAAAAGGTTTTGCGAAAATCAACGTTGAGGGGTTTAGAGATATAAAGAGAAAATTATATTTCCGTTTTATAAATTCATTTTTTTTTCTTAATTAAGAATGCTTTTAATACAAGAATGTTTTTAGTACCATAGAATGCTTAAGGTATCCGACTTCGTTCGGAGACATGATTTTAAAAAAGCGCATAAATGGATAATATTTATGATATTTAGTGTCACTTAGATTAAAAAACGTATATAAAATTGTTTTAAGGACATTTTGACAAAAAAATACATTTAAATACAATATTTTGGCAAAAAATTAACTTAGAATAACCTTTATTCCAAATGTTCTCCTTTTGTAAAAAATGCTTCTATTGTAATAATATTTTGTCTGTATATAGCTCAGACCTCTGTATAAAGGTTTAACTATGATTTTTGAAACATTCACATTATTTTCAGAGTTACCACCAATTGAAATATATAATTATTGGCGTTTTTTTCTTAAAATTGCTCCCTTCTGTTGTCGTAAAATATGGATAAACCCACTTCTAAGTTATATATTTCAAAAATTCTAGTTGAGCCTCTTTACAGAGGTCTGAGCTATATACAGGCAATATATTATTATAATAGAAGCATTTTTCACAAAAGGAAAACATTTTGAAAAAAAAAGATTATTCTAAGTTAATTTTTTGCCAAAATGCTGTATTTAAATAATTATTTTTTTCAAAATGCCCTTAAAACAATTTTATACATGTATTCTAACCTAAGTGACATTAAATATCATGAAAACTATCCATTTATGTGCTTTTGCAAAATCACGGTTCCGAACGTAGTTGGATACCTTAAAAAAAGGTTCAAATAAATTCATTCTATAATAATCTAGTTCTATATTTGAATTTTCACACATGTAGTTAAATGAACATCTGTTAAAATTAGAAAAAAAACCAAAGGAAAAAGACGCATGAAAAATATTTCATTGAATTTTCCTAAATATTTCTTTAAATCACGGTATATTGTTAATCAAAGTGATGTACAGTTATTTTTTTGCGGATACGCGGTGCAAAGAGTCATCCCAAATTTACGAAATCTTTATTTCTGGAAAAACTGTTTATTTGTTACCAACGACCTCTTGTCAGTATTCGCCTATATGACTGTCTTTATGGGAACTGAAATGTATCTGCCATATATCTCTCTGTTTTTTGGGAACGTCAAACGTTTTCTTACAATCACAACGTACTACTTAGGGTGACTGAGTTTCTTTCAAGACCACTTTTGTTCCAAAATATTTTCTATAAACAAGCTACATTTTTCTCCTGTGAACAGCTTTGCGGTTCCGATTTCTGTGTTGCATGACTCATTATGGTTTACAAATGTAAATGAACAGAATATATAAAAAAATAGTCATCTGTGATATTGTCTATTGGATAAAGATGAAATTGATCAAGTAAGCGAAGAAAGTGATGAAATAATGGATATGAATCAATATAGCGAAAGTAAATTTGAGAAAAGCGATTAACATGAAACCTTTTAGTTGAAAGGAAAGATTTTAAATGATACCTAAGAAACTCCATCAAGAAAAGATATGAAGCCACAAGTGTATCACAGGACACACTGCACCCTGTAAAAAATACACAAACACGAACACGTTCAACACTCTATTTGTCGATTATCTAAGGACAATAAAACTACAATAGTTTTAACAATGTATGAGAGTTTTGCCAGCAAATATCATTGCTGTAATTTTAGTGGAAAGTGTCTTTAATTTGTGTCCTTTATTAAAGAAATACATATTCGAAACCTAGTCCAGTTTGATTGGATTTTTTCTCAAATTACCAAAGAAAAATTGAAAAGTCCTTAAAAGAAGGTAAGTATATATTCTCTGAATTAAAATATTAAATGGCATTAAGGTTCTTATCTTGTACAATAAAAATAATTATAAAAAAAGGATTGGGGTGTTTCTGTCACCCCGCGAGACCACTAACTTTAGCATCGAATATATGCGCCTTCTCCCCGTTAAGATATCCGAATACTTGCGATAACTTTTTTTGAAAAAAATAGAAACATGAGGATTTTTTGTGATTTTTAGATTTATATAGTATATTTTAAAGAAAAATTCTTCTTAAAATTAAAAGCAGAAAAAAATTTATTATTATTAAAATGGGAGAAAAACTGATAAAAATGAACAAACAATTGCATAAATGGGGTCCGCTCTGTACAAAAAATGTTTTGAGCAAATTCTCAATTTTTCAATTTTGATGTGTTACCTTATTACTCATGTTTGAAATGACCTTCAGGATAAGAGATATTTTAATTTTTACAAAAACTAGAGCACCTTATCTTAGTTATTATATGAAATTGCTTAAAAAGACAATGATTATATTCACATTAAGGACTGTAAATTTTGAAATAAAACAGTGATTGATAAACCTGAAAATCAAAACACTTTGACTGTTATACGGAACATACACAAAAAAATTTCAGCAAATTATTTTCAAAACTTTTTGAGCAATTGCTGTCCCCGTTTGAACTTTTCGCAAAAAACACATTTCCAGTAAAACGCATTTTAAAATTTGACATCTCGTGTAAAGTTATGGCATCTGCATTTACTAAAACACTTATAATTTTTTTCTAGTGAATGAAAAAAAAAAACTAAGTATTTTTATTAAGCTAATATGATGGCCTATAAAATGAAATCACAAACAAAATTTGTCAATTTTTGAAAATAATCATGATTTTAGGGTAGTCGGATACCGTAATTATAGCTAAACATGGATCTATTAGTCGAAGGAAGAGCATACAAAACTGAATTTTATTTCTTATCAAATCCTTCGAACTTGCACTAGAATTATTATATAGTTCCTTTATACACAAAATAAATAACATCTTTCTTCCACACATCTTACTTTGTTAAACCAGTAAGCTGCCTTTTGCATTTTTCTAGGATCAATCATTCTTATTTTCCCTCCGTATGACGGAAACATGGTCATTCTGTCAAAAACTTTTAATTCTCTTTCATAACTACGGTGTATTTGATCAATGGAGGTTTTGTCGCAAGGAATCTTGATCTGGTGTGTTTAATCATTTTGCTTGATGTTTCTTTTGTTACTAAAGTATTTTCAAGTAAATGATGTTCTCTATCGAAGATGTTCCGCATTCTGATGTAAGTGGTATATGCTACTAAATTTCATGAAAATTGACACATGATTAATGTATTTTGTAAATTTATAACCTCTCTTAATGTATCCGACTACGCCCGGAAACGAGATTTTGTAAAAGTGCATAGATGGATAAAACTTATGATATTTAGTGTCACTTAAATTAGAAAAGTGTATAAAACTGTTTTAAGAATATTATTATGATAAAAAAATTTTAAATACAATATTTTGACAAAAAATGAACATGGAATGATCAATTTTCAAAACATTCTCCTCTTATGAAAAATTCTTATATAATAATAATATATTGCTTGTATATAGCTCAGATCTCTGTACAGAGCTTGAGCTGAGATTTTTGAAATATATAACTTAGAAGTGTATTTATCCATATTTTAGTACAATAGAGAATCGAAATTTTAAGAAAAAAACGTCGATCATTATTTTTTTCAAAATAATGTGAATTTTTCTAAAATCCCTGTTCAGGCCCTCTAGAGAAGTCTTACCTTTATATAACCAAAATATTACTATTATAGAAGCATTTTTTAAAAAGGAGAATGTTTTGAAAATAGATTATTCTAATTATTTGCCAAAATTTTGCATTTAAATAAATTTTATTGCCGCAATTTCTTTAAAATAATTGTATTCGTGTATTCTAATCTAAGTGACACTAAATGTCATGAAAATTATCCATTTATGCGCTTTTTTAAAATCACGGTTCCGAAAATAGTCGGATATCTTAAAAGGAATAAATGTTAATTTACCGAAAAATGTGTATAAAATTATTTAAAAAAACTTATTTGTTGGATGGGATTATTACTTCTGAAATGGAATATTTTTGAAGGGTTCTATTCGCGTTTCTGACTAATCCTCTACGGTAATTCTTTTTAACTACTGTATGATTATAAAATCAGTTTATATTTAGGAATCGTGATTTATGCAAATGTAAGTTGCTATAAAAAAAAGTCAAAGAAAGAGAGAGGGGTGAGTTGATCGTCGTCAGGCTAATACTGAATTTAGAGTGTCAGATCTATAACAACTGAAGCTATTGAAGTCTCAGTAAGGAGATATTCCTACAGGGAAAGATCATCAGTGATGCGGAACTAGCGGTCACAGATAAGTGATCTGATTAATTGTTATAAATATAAGGTTTAGAAATTATGTTGACCATTTTTCCTTTACTTAGGCTAAAATTAAAGGAAGAGTGATGATTTTATTAAAATATCTCTTACTTCTAAACAACCAAATTCACAAGCGACCGTGGGATCAAGGCACACTCTATGTGGGTATAATTATTGAAGAAATCAGTCTCTATGTGGGGAAACTCAACATCAATTTAGATGAGAAATTAATTCAAATTCAATTCATGTGAGAAATTCGAATTAAGTTAATATGAGAATTTCATATCTATTCTACGTGATAAATTCAAATTCAGTATGCGGTAAATTCAAATTCAATCTCCGTGGGAATTCAAATTCAATTTACTTAGTAGATTAAAATTCGATCTACGAAGGAAATTAAAATACATTCTACGTAGAAAGTTCAAATCCTATCTACATGGGAAGTTAAAATCGTATCTACAATGGAATTTCAAATTAAATCTATTTGAGAAGTTCAAATTCAATCTCTGTGGGAAATTCAAATCATGTGATTAAATTCAAATTAAATATATAAATACTTTGTATATTTTTCCAAACCAAATATTTAGCTATCCATTTACCGTTTATTACCCTTTCTTTTGTTTTCATTCATCGTGGTTTGGAGTACGATATCACATATGTCGTAAAAAAGGCTAAAAATGCATTATATGAAAAAAGATATATCCTTGTATTTTTAGTTTAGCATTCTTAACAAGAAAATAAATAAAATTAAATCCAAGCGAGTGAAGGTAACACAACGGAACATATCTTACACTGCATGGACACTAAGTGGTTTGTATTTATAAAAAAAATAGACGCAGATTCATCTACTAGGTGGAATCAAAATTATTTTTCAGACTCTACTTTTACTCAAAGCATTCCGTGCAACACATTTGCTTTACAGGTAGTTACTATGACACTTTTTGAAGAACCCTGAGAATAAAGTTCGAAATCTGTGAAATTCTACTTTGTTCATTACTGTTAATTATGCCACTTGATTGACAGTAACATCAGATCAAGGTCCACGAAATTCATCGCGGGTAAGGGCTAGATTTTTACGCCTGTCATTAGCCTTAGCTTTGAGCACCATGAAGGTGACAGTACGATTTAGTTCGGTTCCACTCCAATTAGGAAGAACACCTTGAGGTTCGTAAGGGGTTTCCCATCTCTCTTTCCCTTGCACCAACCTCACGAGAGGGCTTGCGGCTCGACGGCTATTTAGAGTACCTCCATGCCGCGAAGGCACTATACATTTTCCAACATCCATGCCTTCTCCTGGATTCGAACCCATGTCTTACGGCACCGCAGTCAGCGTCACTAACCATTATACCGGATGGGCGGATTCTACTTTTAATTTAAAATTATATGTATTATGTGATGATTTAGCCAAAAGTTCCTATCAAACATTGTTTAAGTGCTTTTGAAACAAACTAGTCTCATTAAAATGTATATTATAGTTTCCTTCGTTTAACATTTGATTTCTAGAAACAACACACACAGACCGAATAGTAAAAGTTATTTAAACCTTTTTTGCGTGATGATGGAAACTTTCATCATAACAGTTAGTGAACAAAAAATTGTACTTAAAACAAGCGTACGGTAAATTGGTTGCTTCTGGCAACATTTTTGCACGACTATTGCGTAATACGGAACATAGCTGTCAAAAAAAAATTAAAAAAAAAAAAAAAATTCTCACAATTATCATGGTGGGGTTGAACTTGTCATTTTGCTGTCCGTTGTGGTTAGAAGAAATGTGCGACTTGACTTGAATATTTTTAGCCATTAATCTGAGACATATTTGTTAATAAAAACTATATAAAGTAGAAAAAAAAAGATTTGTTTTGGTGTCTCTGTTATTTTCTGTGCAATTTATATAGAATACCTCAAATAAATTTCCTAAAATCATGTGACAAAAATTTACATCACTATGCAGTAGTTTCACTTCTAATGTAAAACGAAAATGTTTCTACTTTGTGATTATTTTATGTTATTTTTGTAGAGACATTTAGAAGAGAGAGACGTTATTACTTGGATCAATTAGAAGGCGGTTGGCTATCAGGAAATTGCCTTGATGACGAAATTTCTGATGACGAGTACTGCGATGAAGATGAAATTAGAATAATTCTAGTAATAATAGTTATTGTTTTAATTATTACCAGCAAAAAGAATAATTTTTTTAAAATTTTGTACTGAGTTTAACATACAAATTAGCACGATGATGCATATTTCCATCGTATTGTTTTTTAATTATTTTATATTATACACTTATAGTAGAAAATTTTTTTTAACTTTTTTCCCTTTAATACAGAACATGAATTATATCACCCTAATTTATTCCACAAAAAAAGAAAAAAAAAACATGCAAATAAGGGTTAATATTATTACGGCAACATTGTTCCGATGCATTAATATAGAAAAATGTACTATTATAATATTATTTATTTAATCTAAACGTTTTTACTTTTGTCGTTTTTTGTACATAAAACATTTCCGTTTCATATAATTTAATGAAATGTTAAGAATTTTTTTTCTACTAAATATAACAACATTAAGATAACTTTTCTCTTTTTTGACTGTATCATGTATACATTATGAACGTAATTTACTAACTTAACTCTTGTTTTTACTTTTTTTTTTGTAGTAAAACACAGTCCATGCACAATAATGGTTACATTCTGTAGCAACAATCTCGAATTGCGTTCCATTCTCATAAATCCATTAGACATGGTATATTAAATAGCACACTGCTCTGAACACCATACTCAATGGTTTTGGCAACTCAACAAGTTTATACGGAATTTTCTCAGCCAGACGCATATTAAATTACTGATGTTGATAAATAAATGGTTTGTGCCGACTGTTTAGAAGGGAGGCCTTTTCTAACAATGTCTGTCCAAGACAGACTCGTTTAGTCTGCTTTAGTTTGTACATTAAATTATTTACTCACGATTTAATGCAGACATTTTTAGTGCAGATAGACTAGTGCAGAAAGCCCTTGAAGTGTTTGCTTTTAAGGTAATTTCGAAGTTGATTCTAGCATAATCCATACATATGATATGCCTTCACACGTGACTTTAACACTAGAACGCTCATCGGTGTCAATTGGACACCGATCCTAATTTTTTTGTTTTCTTTTCCGCATTTTTTCAGGATATTTTAAAATTTTTCGTGACTTTTAATTATTTTTTATGCCAGTTACACAGTAACGGTTTTGCGGTTCTAGAGAGAGAGAGATTAATTAGGAGAAATTTTACAACTAAAAATACCTGAAAGTCCACTGTTGCCATTTCGACACCAAGGCAATTTATCATCATAAATAGCTGTCATTCAACGTTGTTATTAGTAAAACAAACTTGCCAAAGCACTATCGCACATTTATTTGAACTTAAATGCAGTGTTATATTGGGTTAATAGCGGAAACGAATATTATTTTTCTAAAATTGTTCTGTCTAATTGTTTCGTTACATAGCATTTGGTTATTTGCTCATTAAAAAAAAAGAAAAAAAATCATTCTATTTTCGAAACTTCAGCAGAGAAGACACCCTGAAACGATTGCTCGTAGAAAAGGTGCAAGGCCAAATAAAATTGCTAATTTATTGCGAGAGATTTCTGAGAATTAATTGGTTCTAATTATATTCAAATAAACACATAAAATTGAGTGAAATATACTGCAAATAATCTGAAGAAAAACAGATATAATTGATTATATTCCCATAAATCCTGATATATATATATATATATATATATATATATCAGGATTTATGGGACTATATTGATGATTACCATCAGCACGTTGTCACGGGAAACCTTGGCATAGTGAAAGATGATTTATTGAGAAATTTTATGGAAAAAGGTACTGGTTTTAGATTGATGATCACAAAAAATAAATCTAATGTTATGAAACAAATCAAAAAGGATTTAGATAAATTCTACCTTAAAATTGCTATTAAATATGGAATGCCAATTGAGTCTTTTAATCAATTTAGATCTTATGTAGCAATAGAAATTCAAAAATTAGATTTCAGTGTTGAAAATGAAATTATGTATAAAGATCTTAAATCATCAATAGAAAATATCCAAAAAGACTTCGTGATTACATATGTTGATAAGGTCTCTGCTAATTATGCCATAATCTGTAAATATTATTACAGTAAAATATTAAATAATCACATTTTAAATAATAATGCATTTCAAAAATCAATTCATAGTAATAGAGAAGATGATAATCGTCTTTTAGCTTTGAACAAAATACTGAATATTCATCTAAATAATATTAAATATCCACGCATTTTTTTAACACCAAAATTTCATAAAAGCCCTATAAAATTTCGTAGTATCACTAATGGGTACAATACATATATCACGAGGTCTGGTAAGATCTTACAGTCTCTTCTTCAAAATTTAATTGATAATTTACAAAACACGGCAATAATTAAAAATAGCTTAGAAATTGCCAGAGTTACTAAAGATGTGTTAATTTTTTCCATGCATGGCTTTGACTTCGAGGACCTTTTTAATTCTATTGATATTGATGATATGATTCGGGTTCTACAGTTAATTTATGATAAATATGAGCTATATACTTCAATGAAAAAAGAGAGATTCGATATTCTTGTTAACCTCGTATTAAAAGAGAATTTCATTGCATTTAATCAGAATCTTTATAAACAGATCAAAGGATTACCTCAGGGTGGTCCAGCTAGTAATTGTTTAGCGAACCTGTATTTACATTTTTTTGAAATTGACCATATTGTTAATGATTCTTACTTGATTTATCGTTATATAGATGATTTAATAATTTTTGGTAAAAATAATGAATATAAACCAAATATTACATTCTACCCTGACTATCTCAACCTCCTTAAAACTAACTTTAACTCTAATATGGTAGAATTCTTGGATTTAGACTTGCATCTAATTAACAATAATGTAGTCAGTAACATTTTTGACAAAAGAGATTCTTTTAAGTTCCATATAATTAAAATTCCTGTATGGAACAGTAACTTGCATTTATCAATTTACAGAAATGTTATTTTGAATTTTTTATTTAGAAATGATAACTTAACTACCCACAAAATCGATAAATTTAATAATATCAAAAAATTTTTTAAATGTTGTTTAGATCATGAATACCCTTTTAACTTCTTAAGAACTTATATTCATCACAAATATATTAGTCGTCTTGCTACTTCTGATTCCAAATCCACCACACAACAATAGGATTTCAAAGTCAGCATGTTAGTGGTCTTGCTGTGAAGATTATATCATAACACTCATATCACAGTTTACATCTTTTCCACACACATCTTAAACATCTTACACATTTTTGACAACCAACCAAATTAGAACCTAGCAAATTTACATTTTTGACAATCAACCAATTCAAAGCCTACCAAAATTGATTGTCATCTATCTCGATATCTATCTATGCTCGTTAGTGTAAAAGGTAGTTCAAAAGATACGTTCAGAGATACCCAAGACTTTTGATTCTCTTGGAAAGGAATCTGTAAGTAGGAAGATTTCGTTTAATAATTTTTTTTTTCTCTGCTTTAAGAAATTGGGGAGAATTTGTTTCAGAATATTAATCAGTGGTTTTATCATACTCTCTGTGAGTTTTTGTATACTTTGAATTTTGTTAATTTTTTATATACTTTGAATTTTTGTATATACTTTAAATTTTTGTTTCTTTTATTTGGTTTTCCTACCGAGTTGCAAAGGGGGAAGGTTGGCGCCTTAAAACTAGTCTAACCCACTTATTCGGTCCTAAGTCCGAAATTGCATTCTGACTCGCTAGGTTCTTTTTTATAGTTTCTTTTTAGTATTTTTTCGATCTTCATGTTTTGCTTTTATATTCTTATTACGTTATTTCTTGTTATGTTCATTATTTATTATTTCTGGTTTTTGAAATATACAAATTTATTTTATATATATATATATATATATATATATATATATATCGCTAGGGATGGTACAGAATGGATAACACATAATAGTAATGCTTCTGGCAGATTTGCGACTCGAAAGGTTTTGCGACAAAGCTGTGGTACAACAAGCTTCGCGAAACATAATAACGTCAGTTTCTTTTAATATGAAGGGTCATAAAAACTTAATTACATGAAACAATGTCCAAAATTCTTAAAACTAAACCCTACTGAACCTTAGCCTAGCAATTATTTAGTTAAAAGAATTATTTTATATATTTTATATCGAGGTGTCAAAATATGACACTGGTGGACGTTTAAGGTTAATCGACATCCCGGACGTTCTAGAGTTAAGGTATCCGACAACCCTAAAATTGTGAATTTCGCCAAAAAGTGGCAAATTTTTATCTATGACTTTATTTTATAGGTCATCTTATTAGCTTTATAAAAATACCAAGTTTACTATTTTCCGTTTACTACAATAAAAACTACAAGTGTTTTAATACAAGTAGATGCCCCTACTTTAAACAAGTTTCCATACTAAACCGAGCATATCTATCCCGACTCAGGACCTCTGATTCAGATTTTATTGTTTCTAAAATCATTTTGAAGACAAGATGACACACGTTAGATCCGCCATGGTTGAAAATCCTAACGTATGTTTAAATTAAGGTTTTTGTAATCCTAACATGATGTGTATGTTAACCAATAAATGTGGCAGTAAGGGCAGCCAACATATTTAGTATCTTTTGTGCAATATTATGAAATATGCCAAGATTAATCTTTGAAGGTGCTTTAACTGCTCTTTGATGTATTTTAGACCAAATACTGTTAAATTAGTTGGAAAACAAAATCTGTTCGAATGCAATGATAGAAATGTTGTTTTTACTTATTTATAAGAACAACGTTTTTACGTCAACATATACTTATTGAAAATACGCTAAATTAACCTTTTGAGTGCGATGAAGTGCGATTGCGCTTCTTCTGTTTTGCACCAAAAATACGGAGACGCACGATCACGCTGTAGGGATAGATAGTATAATAAGTTACTCAGAGTCACTGAATTGGTTCACACAGGCTTCCAAAACCATTCGGCCACGGGTATGCTATTTGTGGACATAGCCAAAGCCTTTGACAAAATTGGGCATGAAGGCTTAATATCCAAGATGATGAGATTTGGATTTTCGGACCAAATCCTAAAAATTATTTACTCATACCTAAACTCGAGAGAGTTTAGAATTAGAGTCGAAAACTGCCTCTCCAACCCTCGTCCACTAAAAAGTGGAATTCCTCAACGAAATTTGCTTGGACCAAGACTTTTTAACCTATATATTAACAACATACCGAAGGCTGCCAATGTTCATTTAGCTATGCACGCGGATGACACTACTACAGTGCTTCTCAAACTTTCTATACTTGCGACCCAATTTTAAATCATAATTTTCATCGCGCCCCCCTTCATACAATAACGTAATGAATTCAATAATAATATACTTTGAAATAAAGCTACAATAAGACTTTAATTATAAACCGTACAAATGATCAAGAAAAGTATTTAATTTTGCATATAATTTTATGACATTCCCATAAGATCACTGCTAATTATTAAACTTGTTCTTAACTTATCACTGTTAAATTAATTAGGAAACACATTGAGCAGCACTAATACATTTATAAGTGTATTATATCAGTGCAAATTTGTATTTTATGATGTCAGAATGTATTTTCTTTTGCTTCCTTTCAGTAAGTTATTAATTTTTTTAAAAATAATCTTTTGTTTTCGACTTTTCGATATACTCGCGCCCCCCTTGTAGGGTTACCACGCCCCTCTAGGGGGGCGCGCCCCACAGTTTGAGAAACACTGCACTACTATCATTAGTCAACACACTTGTAATCTCAAAATCATTGAAAGATTACAAAATTACATCACAAGGCTTCGGCTCTGGCTCGTTGCTTGGAAAATCAAAGTTAATGCATCAAAAAGCGCAAGCCTGCTTTTTACGAAACAAAGGTGTATAGAAAACTTACCCAATATCAACATTTTTGACCAACCCGTCCCCTGGGTCACTGAATTTATGTACCTAGGGTTCATTCTTGACGCAAAATTGAACTTCTCCCCTCACATCCTTGCTGCACTTCAAAAAGCGGCAGGAATGAGCCAAACGCTCAATTGCTTAATTTCTCGAAAAAGTAAGCTCCCAGTCAGACACAAGGTATTGCTCTATAAATTATTTCTCCGACTAATTTTGTTATATGCATCTCCCATCTGTGCTTCTGCTGCAGTAACTCACTTGAAAAAATTGCACGTTTTTCAAAATAAACACCTTAGAAAAATTACTAATGCTTCCTGGTTTGTTAGAAACGAAATCTTGCACAAAGATCTCAAAATTGATCCAATTCTTGATTTCATTAAAAATCAGTCCACAAAGTTTTTTGACAGATTACCTCAAATTCCTAACCAATTTATCCGAGACATCCCTGCATATGATAACTTGGTCCCAAGCTCTGCAAAATGACCTAGAGCTGCTATTCACCACATATATCAGCATTTTTAAGTCCTTAAAAGACTTCGGAGATCCTCAATATAGTCTTTGGTAACTCTTTTCAAAATTTTTATTTTTTTATTTATTTATTTTAAAAAAGTCTCTAATTTTAGCTTTCATCATTTTGTGCAAGATTTCATCTCCATTAAATTACTTCGACTTAAACCCACATTCTTCTGAATCGGTTTTGCATGGTAGTTTAATTCCATGTCAATTATTCTCCTTTTTCCACATCTTTTGGGGATCATCTTTTATTTTACTCATCTTCCAGCAGATGGCATCACATTATGGACACTTTCTGTGTCAACGCCTTCTCTTTTCGTTCGCTGTTCAGTGACACTCCCTCCTGTCATCACTACACGATTCAGAAATGTTTGTCCTTCCCCTTTATTTTAACATCATGTACCACAAGCACCACGGCATTAATTGCTTTTATTCTCCATTTTATCTTTTTATCTTACAAATTCTGTGTCTACTTTCTGATTTCGTTCCACAAAAGAAAGGACGAATTAGAGAAAAGCACAGATTTCTGCCACCTTCCTCCGGGATGGTGCCTTATTAAATATGTTCCATACTTGCCAATTAAATTGTTTCTCGCTCTCTCACTGGTAGTATGTCCTCATCTACAGGTGAGAAGCTTTCTTTAGAACGGCTCTGAACTGTTGTTAATAATTTTGATAGCATCTTTTAAAATTTATGGAACTTTCAATTAATTATTCTCTTTTTTTATTATTAATTATGATGAGAGGGTAATACCTTTTTTTTTTGGTAAGGTACCTCGTATTTTGAAGCCGTGGAACTAGAATAATTTTCGCATCAATTGAAAGCAGTTGTATTTACATCAGTTGGAGGTTTTACTGATTTCATTCAATGTGGCTTTTTATAATAAGAATTATAATAAAACATGATAGGCATTAGAGCTGTGGACTGTGGTTTGGTAGAAAAAAATCAGCCTACACTGTAAAGGTTAATTTAAGAAGATTAATGTTACCAAGATTAAAGAAATTATTTACCTTACAAAGAGAAGATATAATTTATCTGGAAAGTATAAAAATGCTAATGCATCTATTAAACTTGCAAGATATCTATAACAGTGAGTTTTCAATAATGTGTACACAGAAACAAAAATACGCGCGCGCAGTTACTTAAGAAAGGTTTTGATTATGGCTTTGATAATATAAATATCTTCACTTTGTAGACGTATAAGAAATTGAAATTTAAGATTCAAAACTAACCTTTAAGAAAACCACTATAGATGTCTTTTGATAACACTAGATAACTATAATAGATACATTGTGATTGGAAATCATTGCATGAAAATAGTAGGAGGGGGAATTTTTTTTACCATATAGAACTTACTTTTTGTTAAATAAGGAGAAAAAGCCAGATCATGAGATCTAAAAGAAGTAGCATTCGGTATAATTAGAGGAGTTTCAGGTGTGAGGTCCACGTCATAATACCTAATTGTGCAAGTATGAGTACAATTTAACTAACAATATATGATATAAATAATAAAAAAAAAATATGACATGAAAAAGAGAGTTGTATTAGTGCAGCACTATAAAGCTGCAGTAGGGCTGTTAGCAATGGACCTCGTAATTTTGAACCATGGTCAAGTGAAGAGGATGACCCCTGAGTTGCCATCCTAATCTCCCAACTTCCGCACTATACCTAGGGCTGCGGTAGCCTAGTGGTCAAGGCATCGGATCATGGCAGGTATGTCATGAGTTCGAGCCCAATACCACTAAAGACCCGCCGTGTAGGGCAGCGATGCTCGTTAAATCTGTCGAGAGCTGAAACGTCCTCCCGTTTGGGTGGTGTGGTAGTTAGGAGAGGGGGTGCCAGCTCAGGTGTCGTCCACGTCACTTGACCATGGTTCAAAATTACGTAGTCCGTCGCCAAAAGCCCTCGTGTAGCTAAACAGTGCGACGTTAATATTCACTCACTCCACACCATACCAACGGAAGTTGTTTGAGTCACGACAGATTCAACGTGTAGCGGTATCCTCTATACCAAGAGTACTCAACCTTTTTTTCCCCAGAGCCTCTTATATATGAAAACTACTTCCCGCGGGACGCAACATGACGAATAATAGGGAGGGGGGTGATATAAGAACAAGGACGTTTAAAATGTCGAAAATTGATCAAAATATTAAAATTTATAGTTTTGGATTTTATTTTAAAACTATATTAAACTCAACAAACTCAACTAAAAAATAGGTTTTCTGCTTTTTTTACCCAGTTATGGGGAGTAATTTTAGACTCTTTATCTTCAATGATCCCAATTCTCCCACTTCCCCTAAAGATTTTGTTGATGTTGCAAAGACTTTTTTAAGAAGGTCAATTTATCTTGTCTTAAAAGATGCTCTCAAAAAAAAAATAATAAATAAAAGAGCCATTGAAAGATTTGTGCTTAGTGGTATTGTAACGAGCAAAATTATACCTTTCAAATGTAACATTTCTACGACAAACAAACTGATTGATTGTTGATTCATGTTTGTCATAAAAATTATTTTCACCCATAACATGGTCACTGAAACACTGTTATTTGTTATCACTAACCGTTATAGTTACTAAAAGGTAAATTATTATCTCGCAATTCGTACTAGCACGACATCGATAGCAATATTGATACATATGATTGACAGAACTTTTCACTGCATTTTTAATGCATTGTTCTTAAATAATTTGATTTGTTAGTGCAGCAGGCCATGACTGGGCCACTCAAAAAAGTCCGGTGGGCTAAATGCAGCCCGCGGGCCGTAGGTTGAGTATCGCTGCTTTACACAGAAAGTCTACAGCGGTAACTGCAATCCAGCGTCGAGTTCATGACCTTGACCACTAAGCTACAACAGCCACTAAAATAAAATTCCAATTCAAAAAATTCAATTCAAAGGAATGTTGATTGAGTAAGTTTTAAATACTTACATTTATAATCTTAGGAGTTAAAAATGGGCATTTCTACAGTTTGGTCTAGTTGTAAAATCTCGCTTGTGAATATATTTTGTAAATGTACGTTTCTATATTTCACAGCATAAATGCGAATAAATTACAAGAAAATAATAATGCAAATGCAAATGTTGCATCTCTCAGCGTTTCCATGAAAATTTAAGAACATCAAAGAAAATATGTTATCAGTTAATAGAAAATAAATTTAGAAGCGACGATAGCGCATTCAGATCTAATTCATACAAAACATTTTTTACTAGTCGCAATTACCATTTTGGATATAAAATCTACTTACTTTTAAGTTAATGGTGTCTGGGAAACATTCATTTGAACGAAATCAGAACGAGGAAAAAGCTTAATGATGTGCATGCATATCCAAAGAAACAACTTTTACTACTCATACAAGTATTATTGGATTTTAAACATATCTTTATTTTACTGCTCCTCTTCCCCAGATAATTTTAAATCATTCGGTTGCTGTGAGAAATGAAAGTTTCCATTATCGGTGTTCATTTTCCTAATGATATGTAAGTCTCAACAGAAAAGAAATTACATTTCTAACTTCAGAGATTTTTTTTTTTGATCAAATGGAGATCCAGATACTTATTTTCACTCATCTCGAAAGACTGCACTTAACACATGAACTCTGATTACGAAAGATAAGTACATAAAACTATTCTTTATTTCATAGAGACTTCATTATTTTCCTTTTAATTAAAAGTACGAAGGAAAAGCAATGGGAAATAATTGGAAGATTATTTTTTTTATGTCTCTTAAGAAAATAAACTATTTTCTGCTATATTACATGGGGTTTAATTTTATAATGGCGATTAATAAAAAATACTTTATGGATGGAGATGGACGAAAGATTAGCGGCAGTCGACTGAAAATTAGTTGATTTTACAAACGTAATGCCTCTTTGTAGTCATTATAGATGATGATTATTGGGTTTATTGTGTGTTTCACGGACTATATTTGCTAGCCACATTAATATAGAGAAACAAGTATATCTCTAATTAAAACTAAAATACTAGACAACAAAAGAAAGATTAAAATTAAGAAATATATGATGTTGATGTTACTTATCCTATTAGATCAACAGTAACATCAGATCAAGGCCCATGGAATTTATCTTAACAAGGGGCTAGTTGTAGGCATGTCATTATCTGTAGCTTTGATCATCATGCAAAAATACAAATTTTTTTGGTTCCATGCCGATTTTGAGGGAGAAAACTCTGAGGGGTTGCCAGGGACCTCCCACTCTCTTCCCTTTTTACCAACTTCAGGAGAGTACTTGAAGCTTCACGAGTATTTAGAATGTGGCCATGCCACAAGGGCATTATGCATTTACAAACAGCCATGCCTTTTCCAAGATTCAAACCCAGAAAATACAACGCAGCAGTCAGCGTCACTAAACACCAAACCGGATGGCCGGCAAGAATAATACGGGAAGATAGTATCAAAAAAAAGTTTCGGAAAAAGACAAGGATTGTTAAAATATTTCATGAAAATGAGTTTCTAATTTTTTCCAAAGGTTAAAAATCAAGGGCAAAAAGGCTGGTCATTTTGAAAACTTGGAAACGTAAGTGCAATATTTATGTAAATGAAGCTCTTTAAGGGTGGATATAAAATGAACTCCTTAAGTGTCGCATGTGTATATATACGTTCTGCTTAACCAGTGTGTTAAATACCCTGAGCGTATATATACGTTTTTTTTAATGCGATCTATTCTTTGCGCTATTATCAGTAAACTTATCATTTCCGTAATGTAACAAATTGACCTTGTCAGTGTGATTAAGGATAATTTTCTTATTTGAGGGAAGGATTTACTTATTTATTCCATTCCTCATCCCTCATCCCCAATACACTGCATACTCGTATTTTAGAACATAGTGCTGATGGTTAGGAATAAACACCAAAAGTAATGTGAAAGTTCTTCCTTCACACCGATAGATTACGGCTAAATTTCATTTAAGATGAACAACTTCCAAATTGTTCACGATATAATGTGAGTAAAAATATCTTCATAATAAGAAATTTTTTTAACTTAGTCTCATTTCAATTATTTCTTACATCCTTAAATATTTGAATATCACGGCTACCAATAAAAAATGAGGATCATCAAATGAAAATCAAGTTCCATTTCATACGCATTCACTTTCCTTCTTTAAAACAATTGATCTTTAGAGGACTTGAACACTCTCTCTTGTCAGGTATCGTCATTTACAAATCTAATAACTTAAGAAATATGTCATTGAGGTCTGAAGTTTAAAGCCAGGTATAGGAATTTAGAAATGCATCTCGGTTTTTAAGTCCAGTAGGATCAAATGTATTATTATGTTTCATAAAATGTACCTTAAACGAAATTAGAAAAAATATTCAATGCGCGAATGAAAAAAGGAATGGTATTTTTAAGTTTTAAATATAATGCAAAGTATCTGCTTATTTTTAAAAAAATAGCACTGTGCACTATCAGTAATAATATTTTATTAATTACACTTTAATAAATTGAATCGATCACTTTCATTTTTAAAATTTGTTAAGTGTACAATAGCTATATCAGGTTTTGTACATAGCCTTGGATAAAAAAAAAGG
Organism: Trichonephila inaurata madagascariensis; assembly: GCA_019973955.1. Classification (NCBI taxonomy): domain Eukaryota; kingdom Metazoa; phylum Arthropoda; class Arachnida; order Araneae; family Nephilidae; genus Trichonephila; species Trichonephila inaurata. The sequence continues at coordinate 43,880 of BMAV01005338.1, forward strand.
ATAAATACGTTACGGTTCATGCACCACTTTGCTCGTAAGGTAGGATATGAGTTTCAGTTCTATTTTCATGTAAATGGAACATAGAAATGGTACGTAAAACACAAAACTCTAATGAAGCTTAATTAATGTACAGCAGGCGAAAATATTTGTGTATACATAAACACGGTGTTACCGAATTGAAAAAACAAATTTAGAGGGGTTAAAAGTAGGCAGAGTATGGGGATGACAAATCAAAATATAACATGGGGTCACAAACCATGTTTAGTCGAAGTAATTCGCAAAAATAGTTATAAGGGGTGATTCCGAGTGGAATAAAAATGTGAATCAAGAGATAAGAAATACATTTATTAGACTTAAAACACATGCTTATAATACGAAAACTGCAACACAGCACTACGTCAGAAATGCAATGGCAGGTGATTGTCACAGGAATTGCTCGAAGTTTCAGCCACTTCGATCATAGCACATTCGTCACCGACGGAAGAAGCATTGTCACACACCTTCAAAAATGTCCGATGGGCTGAGGATGCCAGCAGAAGCGACGACGATCCTGCCGTGATACCTACAAAGTAGCCATTCACATTTTATACAAAAGCAATTTCAAGTGGTCGCAGAAGAAGAATTCAAAGGGCTTAATGTCCGTGAAGCCTGGAGGCAAAACAACAGGTCCGATGCTTTCAATCCACCTCCCGGGATATGTAGCAGGGAGGTGGTTACGTCCTAGAGTCGAAAAATGTGCTGAAGCACCATCGTGCGTGAACCTCACGAGAGCAGTGACCGGTACTCCATGCAGCTACTCCGGGAGAAGTAAGGAATTTGTATACGTGTACGTTTCTTTAACCTTCACGCGGTATTCAAAATTCTTTGATTAGTTTGGTAATTTCCCTCTTCTGTACATTGTCCTCCCAACGACTAGTACTATCGCAATTTTCACCTACTAAAGGTGGTTGCAGTCCAATGCTCCACATTGATTTGTCACCCCCACCCCTTTGAATTTTCGGTAGAATCAGGGACGCTTTTCTGCTTAGGCACGCTAGGTACTTTCCTAAGGCGCAAAATATTGGAGAGTGAAATAAAGAGAAAATACCGAAATTACAGCGGATGTATTACCTCCCAGTGAGTCATGAGAGAAGCATTTCTGCTCATAAGAAAGTAAAGACTGAAATGACATATACTATGGAAAATAAAAGGATAACAATTTGATGTTGTTTTGCACTTAAAATGATATTAAAATTGAGATTGATCTTAACCCGCGGTCACTCGCGCCTGTTTTTGCTACCTTCGTTACTCGCGGGGTGTAGAGAACACCCCAAACTTTTAACACCTGTATTTAATTATAAAAATAAAAATTAAGTCATTATGATATATATTTATAAAGTACAAGATGTGTTTTGTATTATACAAATAAAATTATTTAATTTATTGCACACAAATGAGACTAACATTAATTTAAACTAAACATACAAAATTTTCATTTTAAAACACATAATTTTATATTTTTCATAAACCAGTAAAACGTATATGCCAGTAATAAATATACATTATAATTAATGAGATAATTATAGTAGAAAGTAGAAAAATAATATTTTAATCATTTTCCAAACTTTCAGAGCAGACTGTATACAAATGCTCAACTTCTCGCGGGAGTTCTCAGCCCTCCAGATAAACTTTTCAAGGTCATTGCATTCCAATCGTTCCTTAAAGAGGGATTGCATCTCGCCTGAAGGTTCAATAACCTAAAATGTGCTGCTACAGAAAAAATCGTGGTTCTGCACATTCTTCGGCACATTCTTCAGAAATCTGGGAGGATTTTCTAGTTGCTGGGGTGTACAGAAAACCCCGCGCGAGTGATCACGGGTTGATGATGCCATTAATAATTTTGCAATGAGGAAATCTCGAAGAAAACCTTTGTTGGACAAGTACAATGACAGTGACTCAACAAAGAATAAGACTGTCTGAAAGGAAAAGATGGTGAAGCGACGAAAAAGATCAAATTAACAAGTTGAAAACAGTTCATGTAATATTGCAAACTATATATTGTAATTAAACGATTTTATTATTACACTTTACTAATTTACAAAAGGGTGGGTGGGTGGTCCGTGATAACGTAAGGTAAAAAATGTGAATAAGAGTGCCCAAACCATGCCCCTATCTTTTCTTTACGACTGCCAATACAGCACACTGAGGGTCCATAGGTTGTGGATAATGGAAATACTCTCTAAAGAGCAAAAATAAAGAAAAGAAAAAGAATAAGACAATTAAGGAAAAATCCGTCTTGGACCAAAACTGGCAAGAAAAGAACTAAAGGGGTTGGGTGCTGTAAAAATATTGGAGGGGTGTAACAATATGATGTGCTTAGGGCGCCGGGGAAGCTAAAAACGTCCCTGGGTTGAATTCGGCAACACCCTGTATTATAAAGTCTTATTTTTAGGAAATATCATATCAAGATGTCTAGATAAAGATCTTCCTTGCATTAACTAAACATTTGTACATAATGTAAAGTACATTCATTATTAATGATTTATTCTGTAAAGGTTTCGCTTCTGCTCCTACATGTGTGGGAGAATTGGACGGAAATCTAACCATTATCAAAATCACTCAGTATATTCACAACACACACCACAACACAAATTCAATCAACCAAAGTTAAAAGATGCACCTAATTATTAAATATGAAGACAATTAACGAGGTATGTGAGATGTGAGAAGACTTTAAATATTTAGACACTTTCGTCAATTCAATAACTCAGACTTCTTAACTACATAATCTAGATTAAATCTAAGGTGACAGATAGTCAACTTACATATAGAAATTATCAATTACTAAATATCTGCGCCTCAATTCAAATTTATTAATCACTGCTCCTCTAGAAGAGTCTGTTATAATCCTCTCTTTAGAACCTGAAATCCTAGACTTTATGTAGTAGTCTTAATTTGTATGGCCACGTTTTCTTCTTCGGTAATTAGTCTTATAATAAAATAATTTTTAAAGAAGAAAAATCCCCAAGAGGACTATTAGTAAGAAGATCATGGACAGAGCCGTCACAATTATGTTTCAGGAAGAACCCACAATATGGAGAAGGCCACAGCAGGAGAGAAATGTGATTAATTTCCCTCATGTGAAGAGTATTAAATAACCAAAATTTACTACTTTTGGTCATGAACTTACGGTTGGCGTTTTTTGGTAGCAGTAGCCTAGTCGTTATGGCCATGTACTCTGTGTCTAGCATATCCCTTTAAGACTCAACCCGCACGATCGTGCGGATTAGATATTCGTATACGTTTTTGATTCTGGAATAGTCGTATGTAAAAAAATCGCGAATCTAACGATTGAGTCGGTTTGCAGAAAATGTAAAGTGTCACTTTTTACCAACAGACAATGGTTGTGGTCCACGTTTAACTTTCAGCTGGCAAAACTAGCTTTGTTTTCAAATACAACGAAAACACGTTTTCTTTTGATCTGTCGTAAAAAAGGTAAATATCAAAATATTTGTAATTGCTTGGATACAAATTTCTGTATTAATGTTTAAATAATTGTAAAATAGAAAAATATTAATTATACACTATTAATGTGACTTCTAGGACTCGGTATTTCGTTACCCGCATGATCTTGCGGGTTTTGCATTATTAGAGTCACTGCAGCTCTAGATGTAAGTACTTAACATGCGAATTTTCCTTTCTGTTTCAATAATTTTGATGAAAGTCTAAATAAAAATGAAATATATATATAGTTATATAATTAATATACCAAATATTCTTGGTGGTCGCCATGGATGTGTGAGTCCCTTTTCTTCTTTCTCTCTATCTCTCTCTCTTTTGCAATTAATATTCTTTTTCATACATTTGTTAAGGAGTATGGCATTTTTATCCTCTCCTCAGATATCTGCATCCATATCTCTTCCCCCCACCGAAAAAAAAATTCTGGGTTTTCCGCTGGTAGTTAGTATGGTGTGGTGTGATGTTAGTATGTGTTTTACTATTTTTGTGACGGAACAGTATGTTAACTTGTAACCAAAAACTTCTTCAGGTGTTTAAAAAAAGAAGAATTCTCACAGAAGAAATTTTTCAGTTGATGAATAAATCATATTGAACTTAGATCAGAACTTAGTGATCCCTCGGATGATGACAATGCTGCGAGCAAAACATATGAATCACGTATACTGGAAGGATAATCAAGTTTAGATGAGAGCGATTAAGAAACACATGAGAATATTTTAAATGGAAAGACAATTTTGGATCATTCTTTACCATACTTTAATCTCTTGAATGCATTCATTGATTTAGTTGTTGAACATTTGTGTTTCTGTGCAAGGAAGGTGAAATATCAAATAGAATTCCTCTAAAAATCAAAATGGATCGCTTAAAATTTAAGTTAGAGATCGTTTTAGCGTTATCAGCCTCTCCACCTCCTAAGAAAAGTATCTTAACTGATGATGAAGGTAACAGTGTTGTACTTCCACTCGCGAAAAAAGATCGAAGCGTTATAATCGACCTGCTATACATGGCATGGCTTTTATCCTGGCCATTCCAGGGTTAAAGGCTTGACATATATAGCCATTTTTGATGTGTTGATGATATTTCCAAGGCCTCGCAAGTGCAGATTTGAAAACTGCGAAAGCAGTTCGAAAACTTATTGTGAAAAATGCAATGGTTATTTATACTTGTCAAAAACAAAACAAAATATTTTTACAGTAAATAAATAATGAATTAATAAAAGAGTTAAATATACATCAATAATTTTCTTATTTGTAAGAATTTTAGTTAAATTAAAATTGTTTCTTCTATCAACTTATAGAGCTAAAAATGTATAACTCGTGAAATTTCAATACGTGACCCCTGTTTCACTCATAACGCCCAACCCGCACGATCGTTCGAATACCGTCTACGTTCCGGG
>BMAV01005338.1:48873-91242 GCA_019973955.1 Trichonephila inaurata madagascariensis
CCCCCCCCCCCCCCCCCCCCCCCCCCCCCCCCCCCCCCCCCCCCGCGCCGGCCTCCGAATTTCTTAATTTTTTTTGCCAATGTCATTGGGGGTATATATAGTATTAATAACCAGAATAATTTATTATTTGAAGATAAAAATAATTCGGGTTTTAAAGGGATATAAGGAGTTTGAGCTTAAGTTCAACCTAAGGCTTTACGTTGCGAGGTGCTGGTAGGGCGATCTAGCGATATGGGGTTTTTTTTAAAGAGAATGAAGGAAAAAATAAATAAAAAATGTGCACAGTTGCGGATTTTGTAGTTTTTAGTTTTGCAAAGATCATTATTTCCAAGGGAATGAAATGCAATTGTGTATGCTTTTCAACAAAAGAAAGTATCATTTAAAATTTTACTATTGAATGTATTGAAAAAGAGGTAAACAGTTTTAAATATCAACTTATTTTATTGATAATTAAAAATAGGGTTTTAATATGAATGCATTATTCATCACTAGAATATGTTTATGAAATACAGCAGAATTTACTCTCATCATTTTATAAAATGCAGCACCGTAATAATTTATAGTTATTCTAAGTAAAACAAACATTATTTTATATGTATTCCATCATTTTGGAAAAATGCGATAGTTCAATTTAAAAATCAATTCTGATGTATTAAATGAAACTAAATGGTTGACACTTAAAATGTATAAAATAATCAAATTTTACAACAAAATGTCTTTAAAACTTCCTTAATTGCCTTTGATATTTTTGCTTTTACGCCTTTTTTTTTAATATTCTACGAACAAATTTCAAATGAATGTTTGCTCCCACTTAATAAAATTACAGATATTTATTAGTAGACATTAATTATTTGAAATAAACGACTATTTTTTTTTCCCAATTTTTAAAACATTCCTTTAGTAAGCATTAGAAATCAAATACTTTAATACCTTACTGGATATTTTAACTAAATAAATATTTCAAAATTGAGAGAAAGTGATATTCTAAAAGTGTATTATTTCGATAATTATTATTTGCTGTGCAAAATCTAGTTATAATTAATTATTGCTTTAAATAAAATTTCCCAAATGCATTTCCTTGCTAAAACTGCAAAAGGGAGCAATGTTTTAGCTTCCAGCTATCTTTCTTCTACCTCGCATTCAATCAAGCGAGATCTTAATGCAATTAATTTAAACCTTTTTTCAGTTATTAAAGGCACAAATCTCTTTTTTCCGGGAGCCATAAACTTCATACATGATTGCCTTTTCAAGAACGACCAGGCTAGAATGCTTTCTTTATTGCCATCTCATCAAAGGAAATTTCAGTCTATCTTATCGTCTGCTCTAAGAATTTGGGAAATTAAATGTATTCTCGCAAAGAAAATTAAATTAGCATAATTGAAATTAAAACAAGCTTTTTCCCCACCCCAAGTGACCCACATTTTTTAAGGAAATTTAAATTGGATTCCGGTTTTTCATGATGTTTTTAAGTCTATGAACAAGTTGGGGGATAGTCCCATTCTTTTTAAAAATCTCGAACATTATACGGAACTAGTAGATCGTGATGAAAGAATATAAATTAGATTGAGATAACTGAATTTATTTCAAAATTCTATTACATTCCTCAGAAAATTTTGTAATTTTAAAAATTTGTCCTCTTTTGGAAACAATATCAGGCAACGTGCGTGTGTCATACATGTTTAAGATAAATTTTATGATAAGTTCCACTGTAGAAAGTTTATTGAAAAATATAAAACAAATGGATAAGAAACGTTTGCATTTATGTTCCACAATAGATTATATACATTAATATATATATATATATATATATATATATATATATATATTAATATATCTTAATCTCATTAAACAAAAAGTAAATTTTGATAGATCTATATTAATGATATATGTAGAGGTCTTTTCTTAACAGAAATTCTATAGAACAAAGCAAAATAATTATAAGCTATTATTTTATCCTATACTAAACATAAATAAAAACAAAAAAAGAAAATTCAAACTCAAATATAGAAAATAGTCCCTCGTACATAACTAAATTCACTGATTATCTGAAATTTAGGGTTAAATTTGCTTCAAACCACCAACCTTCCACGTTTAGCACCTTAATACCGGGTAGGATACACATATTTTCATAAAGTAAAACAAAACATAAGACAAAAACCAAATCCATAAACAGAAAAATTTAATTAAAAAGAAAAACTTCGCAATGAATTATCTATGAAATTATTTACCAATTCAAAACAAAATACTTTTCTTAATTTTTAAAAAGATGTAAAATAGTGTGTGTTTGTGTTAGTGTGTAAGTATATGCGTGCGCGTACGTATGTGTACTGACAATTTGAAGTGAAGGGCAACAAATTCAAGATGGATGACACAAAATCTATAAATACTGTAGGTTAGGACAACATTTAATGGGGTTCAAATTAGTTTTAGTAATTAGCCAAATGTTCTTCTTTTGTTTAACTTTTAAAGAAGATACGATGCATATTTCAACTTAAAAGAGTTAAATTCTTGAAAAATGGGTTTTAATTGGAAATTAGCTTAGAAGTTCCAACTCTCTCATGACTGTTTATCTAGTTCTGAAGATCGAATTCTTTCCAAAATTAGTCGTCTCCCCAATATGTAAATACTAATTGAAATTAAATTTGTGGTAATAATTATATCTTCTTAATCTACAAGTTTATTAATTATCAAATTTAGGCAAGTGCGTAAAGTGAATTTGATAATATATAGACCTGAATGCCAATCTCCAAAAAACTAGCAAATTATAAGCAGATTCAGTGATACTTAAGTAATCCAACAGTTTTGAAGCAGAAATATCAAATTATAACCAAATTAAGAGTTCGTGTTATTACATATATGTTATATAATTATCTTTTTTTTTTCTATTTTATGCCACATTCAGTTGTAGTTTAATATCAAGACAAATACTCTTAGTAGGGTTATTGTTTATTAGAATTAAATTAAGAGTAAGGCATATTCAGTCAGAAATCTTTACTTTTGATGAAAAGGATAAGATAACCAACATATAGGTAGGAATAATAAGATGTATTCTTTAAGTGTATGTTAGGTTATCTTAAAAGTGTAAGCGTAAAATTTATTGCTGATTCATTTGGTGGTGAATCTTGAACCCGTTTGTAAAAATTTCTACACTAGTAAATTAGGTTCTCTTATAAAACAAATCTAATAGACCAGTCAAATTTGTCATGTGATTTATTACATTATAAAATTTAGTTTTATTATAATAATGATATATTTGTTAAATGTTATAACCATATTATTATTATCAATGGAATAGAAAGTACCTTTAAAATCAGAACTATAAATAGAATAAATATATCTTTCGAGCAATCAATAATTCCTTTACTATTTTTAGTTAGCGATGTATTGAGTTTATTTATAGTAACCTATATGATAGCGGGAGGAAACTTTCCAGACTTTCGAATTTAATGAACTGAAAAATTCCAAGAATTTGATAAAAATACTCTGAGTTTCCTTTATAAATCCTGAACAAATCTTAATTCTTATTAAAAATATGATGTCCATTACCAGCCAAAGGGAAAATAACATTTATATAAATAAAACGTGACGAGAAACCAGACAAGTTCTTAAAAGTTTTATCTGAGCAATATCTTAAATAATAACTACATTTTCCGAAATAGAAATAAAGATTGAGTACCGACGAAATGAAATGGATGCGTTCAGTAAATGTGAACTTGTGACGAAAGTACATTTTCAGGTACCGATTTTAAATTTTACAAAAAAATAACTCTTGTGTTTTGTTCTTTAGAATAATATTAATCTACAGAATAATAATTGTTTTTCAAAAACTGCAATATTAACTTTTATTGCAAGATGAAAAGTGGAAAATTAAATATTACATAAGCTTAAAAAAATCGTTTGCTTTAATTTTGCTTATAAGCTTTTAAAATAAGCTATTGACAGAGAGATTGTTATTTTACGCCACGCTATAAAGCTGTGCGAGGGTGCCGATAACGGATCTCATAATTTTGAACCATTATCAAGTGACGTGGACGACACCTCAGATGGCAGCACCCTCTCCTAACTCCCGGGTCTTCAGCGGTACTGGGCTGAAACTCATGACACGTCTGCCACGAGAGACCGTGACCTTGAACACTACCCTACTTTTGCCACCAGTCAAGTGAGGAGGATGGCACTCTTCAGTAAGACAACCCCTCTCTAAACTACCAGAACACACCGAACCCTACCACAAGTTTGCCGCAGCCATTAGCGGACTGTACATACATACATATAATGTGTGTGTATACATACATGTATATATGTATACAGGGTGGAGGCAGTTAAAAATGGCCCAGAGAACGAAGTTCCATGTTAAATGAGACACGGAAAGGAAAGGAGATAGCTGGCTTTTCTGTTTAAGATAGGTGTTGAAAATTACGAACATTCATTTCTGCTCTGGTCAGTAAATTGCGGAAGCCGGGTTGAAGCCTAACTGCTGAAATTTCTGCAGAAGAATGCTGCTTTCGTTAGAAATGTTCTTGAAGAAAATGAGGGTTATTTCGATACACTTAAGATTTGTGGATTCCCTACAAAAAGAATTAGCACTCTGGGAGGTCAGGTGACCAGGGTGACTAGCTTGGACAAAGACTAGACGGACCTCTGCTGACAACTCTGTCAGGAATAAATATTGTGTGAATGTGATCAATGGTTCAGTCGAAGGAAAATTGCACCATTCTGTTGTCTTTCTCTTCTCAGACAATGCTACCACAAAGGTGTTCAAAACTTTGGAAAAGTCACACTCCGAGTTTACCGTATGATGAAAAGACAATCTAATGGCACAGCATTTTTTTTTTTTTTGCTTCTTGTATTGACAATCCCCTTTTAACATTATTTAGCGAAGAATTCTGCATAAGATGTTTGCTTCTCACGTATTTTTGGTTTTCATTTTTACATCCCTTACTATGAGAGAAACATTGTTGTTCTCTTTTCATAATTTCGTTTTAATTTACTGTCTGGTTTATCATCCACGTGTGTTAGAAATAGGCTTAATTTTTCAACATGGCTCTGGTTTTTTCTTTTATGTCGAACATCTCTGCTGTACGTGTAAGGGGATCTATGAAACATTGTTTAACCCTAAATCGCTGGCCTAATTCAGAAACAGCTCTAGAAATTATAATAGGTCTCCATTTTATTCCAAAGACTCTTTTTGCTTCTGCCTTTAATATGTCTCTTAAACTCCAATTTATTTCTTATTTGGCAATGTAGGTTATACAAATTTACTCTTGGTATTTTATTTTATTTTATTTTTTTATACATACTGATATCCTTCAATCTTAATTTAGTAGGGTATTCTTTTGTATCACTTATTTTATTCGTATACAACAACACACACACACACATATATATATATATATATATATATATATATATATATATATATATAACGTTAGCCGTTGGTGGTTTACTTTTATTGTTGATATATGGTTCAAAGACACATCTTCTGATAAATTGTTCATCTTTATTTCACACACACATGTCGTAAATGGACAACCACATTTGTATTTCAGTTATTTTGTACGAACACGCAATCAGACACATGCGACATAGCGAAAGCAAAAGGCGACGGTTCTATGTTGAAGACAAACAAAGAACGAAAGGAACAAAGGACTCACGCTTTTTATACTATATGGTGAAGGTCGTGTGACTTTCTAACAGAAGCTCTGATTGTTCAGAAACTACCGCTCGATAGTTTCTGATGCAATCTTACTATTCGATTACAATTAAAATCCCGACTATATGGTAAGGCAGGTTAAAATAATAAAACGTGAGTCATGCAGGAGTGGACCAAATAATTAAAAAGTTACTAAAAATGATAATAGAGCTGTAAAATTCCTGGCGAGTGGTAATGATTACTGTAACGAAATGATTAGGTGTGGCCTTTGGTGATACTTTCTTTTAGGTTGATCATATTTTCGAAGACTGATGTTTTGTATTTGATGACATTGACGTGGCAGTACTATGTGGCAACAAAACTGGATTATTTAATATCTTGAGACACACAAACATATATGGACGGCACACAAAGAAATAAAGGCGAACACGAAATTCAGCAGGATACGCGACGAATGACATATGAGAAAGAGGTGGAATTTCCAGAAATTTCAGTTTATATACAGAGCTGGAAATGAAAGTTCAGATCACAAGATATGTGTGGTCGATAGATGTAGTTCAAAAGATTCCTATTAGGCGGGTAGCTAGTTATTACTTACGCACTTATTTTAATGGCCAAAACCATTACAAATTAAATACATTTTCAATATTAAATTACTAGAACTATATATACACACTAGCCGCTATTCACCTGCTAGGCTGGCTATTTCATGATGTTGTATGAATATATTGTCCTTATATATGTATAAATTAGTGTCCCTTTAATATCTAAGTCCTAACATTAAGAATTCGATTGTATTGTGAAAAAATATACTTATACCTATAACTCTCGCCTCTTAATGTAAAAAAATAGGACTTGTAAAGAATGATTTCTGATAAACTCTTAAATGAAGTAGAAGGATTTTTTCGGCTCATGTAGTTTAATCACCATATTGATATCTGCAAAAACAATTTTCAGTGGATCTCTACTCAGTAAAATAAACGCAAGAGCTAAATTTCGAGTCCAAAATGGAAGTTTTTTATCAGCAAGCCCCGTAACTTTGTTGAAAGTCCATTTCCAAAAGAACCGTTCGTAGTAGATTTTAATTCAACAAAAGATACGTGCATACCAAAGTTCATTATTGTGGTCCTAGTATTTCGAAAACGGAATTTTTTTCTTAATACGTCTACCAGTAAGACCCTACATTTCCCATTACGTCGATTTACATAATATCCACTCTTAGTTCATCGCTATTCTGCTAACTATGCTTAACTCTAATATGCTTAACAAATTTCATGTATGTGGGTCGAATAAGTCAAAAACAAGAATTTTTTTTTCAAAAATTTCCCTTGCCCTCTCGTAACCGTTCTTGTAAAGAAGGGGGTCAATTTTACAAAACTCTTTGTGGGAGGAACTCTACTCCATGAAAGGAACATTGCAACCAATGTTCAACAGGTAGGTTGAAGAAATTAAAAATGGAAATAATTGTCTATAACGCCCTTTAATCAACCGTAACGCCCCTTAAAGTCAATTTTCGCAAAACCCATTATGTCGCGGAATTCTAAGAATGAAATGAATCTGCTTACCAAATTTCAAAACTGTACGTCTGAGAGTTTAAAAACGGAAATAATTACCAATAGTCACTCTTAATCCTCCGCAGCACCTCTGGGGGATCACGTTTTTGCAAAACACATTTTGTCGGTGTATTTCTACCCTTTAAAAAAAGAAATCTGATTACAAAATTTCGAAATTGCACGTCTAATAGTTTAAAAAAGGACAGTTACATTCAATGTCCCTTAAACTCCCACAACGCTACATGGGGTGAATTTCACAAAACACTTTTTGAATCGGATCTCTACTCCATGAAAGGAATCTGCTTACCAAATTTCAAGACCGTGCGTCTGATATTTTAAAGATGGAAATCATTATCTGTAACTCCCCTTAAGACTCCGCAACGTCACTTGGGGGTTAAGTTTTGCAAAATCCTTTCAAAACGGGGATCTCTACTCCATGAAAGGAGAATATCTACCAAACTTCAATTCTGTGTAGGCATAAAAGATACAGAAATATGTGAGTGATTGTCAGTAGCTTTTCTCCTTTATACAAATATAGATTAAAAAATATCTTTATTTTAAATTAGAAATAAAACTTGAATAGTTCTTCTTTAGTTTCGTTTAAATATTATTTAGAAGACTATTTCATTTCTAAGAATTCAAATTTCAGAGAAAAAAAGCTATACTCTAAAATTCATGTTGAATTTAACAAATATATCTATTCGATTCAGAAAAAATGAATATAATTCTATTTACAAAGCAAGGTTGCTTAATTTTTTTAAAAAGTCAATAATTTATTTCAAATTAAATACCACACATAAAGGTATTGGACATAATTTAAGTCCATAATTCTAATTTTCGAACATTTTGCTTCCTTATTCGTACAACTTCAAATAATTTAAATGAGTTTTAATTATGAATTTACATATAGAATGCAATATATAATAAAGTATACAATTCTTACACATATGAAAATACAGATTTCTTCTTTTTTTTAAAAAAAATATTTTCAATTCGGATCCGAATTTCATAATTTTGTGTTTATTTTAATAAATATTCTATAATGTGATAAAAATCCATTCAACCGTGAAGTTAATTGGATAATACACTTCAGTGATATTCACTATCGCATGATTTTAAAAGATTTCGCACACATTATTTGAAGATATTTTTATTTTTCTATCTCGGAACAGTATATTGAAAGTCAGGAAAGTATCCTGTCTTACAAAAAAAATTATTTCAAAATTAACTTGCTATCTTATATTTGCGCACCCATATTAAATTTCAAATACTGGGATTCAATATTAATGAATTCACCGGGACCCAACATTTTTCCGTTATTCCGGTGTACAAACAAAATAGAAATTTTTTTACGCTTACTTACTGAATATTCTATAAGCAACTATATACACAAAAATACCCACTGCTAAAAATTATAAACTTTTTATGCAACGGCCAAAAACATTATTAGTGAATGGTTACGCACCAGTTAATTGGAAAATTTAAAATATTGACTAATAGAAGTTTGACCAACTTGACTCGTAAGAATTTTTTCAATTTTTATTATTAGCTCATTCTCTCTCTCTCTCGCTATTTATATATATATATATATATCTTGGTCAAATTTTCAGGCGTTGATAAAATATTTTCTATTTATCCATTCAAGCTCGAATACATTTTTTAAAACTTGTAGTGGATGACACTTGATGTTAATACAGTTTTTTCAAGTATAAATTCATTCATTACATTTTTAAAAAAAATAAGTATTCGCAAACAAAAACAATAATCTAATAACATACATAGAAAGGAAAATCGTTTCTTGTGTCCCTGTAGCGCAATGAATAGCACTTTGGACTTCTACTCAAAAGGTCATGGATTCAAATCTCTCAAGGGGTGGCCTAATTTCTGGGAATATGATTTATTTTTAATGTACTACTTTATTAGATTAATTAAATCAAATTAATGAATAAATAATTACAAAAATAATAGTCCAACACCATATATAGAAAGGAAAATGGAAAATCGCTCTCCATTTTGTCACTTTATATTGTGATTCTGCCATATGTATATATGCAGTCGAACCTCTACATAACGAGCTCTATACTGCGAATTTTTCTATATAATGAACTTTTTCTTTTGTGATTCAATTTTTGTTCTCCCTTTTTTTTAAAATTATCTCTGAAAAAATTTCAAGTTATTCTCCATTTAACACATTTTATAGCTGTCATAAATCTTGAAATGGTTTTATTAGATCCTACCTCGCCGAGAGCAATTGAGTTCTGGACGTTTCGTCCAAGAAGTGTAACATTTTACTCTCATTGACCAGTTCACGAGAAATATCTTCGATATCCTCTTTCACCCTCAGTGGAGTTGTCTCGTGTTCCCGTGTTCTAATTATAAAATAATGCATTTTTAATATTACTTGTATGCTTTAAATTTTAAAATGTCCTTAAAATTCATTAATCTTAGTATAAAATTATTTTCTTCATATTGAAAATACGGTGAATTCTTCGACATCCTTTTTCTTGCTTCTTGCTTTACTTGCATTTTTTTTCTTTCTTTCTTGATGAGTAAAATATATGAAATAAACATATATTAATTTTAATAAAAAAGTGTGAATAATTACTTTTTTAAATATATGTAGTGTTTATGAATTTAAAATTTGTTTTATGGGGTTTATAAAGTATATTAAAAGATGAACCTCTATATAACGAATTTTCATATAACGAACTTTTTTCTGGGATGTATTCACTTCGTTATATAGAGGTCTGACTGTATATTTATATTAATTGTAACTATTTAATTAAAAGTAACTAAAATAGAATATTTCTTTCCTGAACTAAGTAGGAATTGACTTAAAAACAATTTTTTATATTACCTGTTCTGCTTTACACAAAGAGGAAAATACTACGCCGTATTTACATTATGTGCATAAGGTATGTTTTCATAGTTTCCAAATGCTGCGAAGCATTCGAAAATGTGACAGTTTTGATAGGAGTTTCATTATCAATTTCTGCATCGGTGTCGCTATTGATTAACTCCGACAAATCAACAATTTCCTCGACTTCAGTTGCACAGATAGGCAGTCGTTCATCAAATGTAACATAATCGTTACAATTTTAAAATACCCCTGTTTTGTGTGGAGTGGAATGAGATAAGATAGGAATATCCAGTCCTATACAAAATTCACAGATATGTTACACTCGTGACTTATATGCCTCTGTAAAGGATAATAATGGTTTGCAATATTTCACGTTGAAATCTGCTGCCTGCCAGAAAAGTCAGTTTCTATTCCGAACCAAAAAATATATCATTAAAAAAATTAATACTTTTTCTAATACAAACTAATAAAAACAATTTTCAGTCATTGAAATAATTTGTTATTGCGAGGTTTATATTATTCATGATATATGGTATTTTGTCTTCATTGTAAGAGGACAAAATTTCGTCAAATCGGGAAGTTCCTTAGATAGAGATTCGTTAAATCATGACTGGACATTATTTACTTATTTATTTATTAATTATTTTTTTAATACTTTGAAAGTGGAATTAATCGCTGAGTAAAATTTGAATCACTGTCACGTACACTAATAAGAACTAATTTCAGATCAAATTGTTTTTAATATTTAGATATAAAAATAAACAATAATTTATTAAAATTTCAACAGAATAAAAAAAATTATAATAGTTTTTTTATACAATAAAATCTGTATTCTATGCAACAAAATTTCAATGGTAATCAAAATTATGTATGAAATGATTCCTAAAGAAGAAATAATGTAAATTAATGTACCAATTCCAGGTGATATCAAACATGTCAAATTAAGAGCGAAAATTGATTAAGAACATTAAAATAGTAATATAATATTTATAATAAATGGTTGAAAGAAAAGCTTTACTCATCAGTTCGACATAATATTTTCCAACAAATCAATAATTTGTAAAAAACACTATTACACAAATCACGAAGAAAGTAATTAAAATACATTTTCTGAAGAAGCAACTAAAAGAAAAAAAATATCAATGTGTGATAGAAACTTTCAAATTTTAAAGTATCGTTAATTAACTTAATTATAAAAGTAATTTAGTTTAGCTATTAGTTACAAAAAGAGCAATTTTGTAAATACTGTTCAGAAATTACTCAAATATGTGGAATGTATATTAAAATCGCGTTACCATGACAATCGTTTAGAAATTATTGTCTGCGTGTTTCAAATGAATTTGTTATTTATATTAAGAAAATATTCAAAAAATATTATCGATACGACTAAATTTTGGTACATTATTTATAAATAGTTGTCATTTAATTTTGGAATTATGCGTGCATAGAAAAGAATTAATGTATTAATTTTGGTTCTGTAGTCTTTAAAATCTTTCTTTTACAATTCCTACTATTAACTCACATTATATATTTATTTATTTATTTGTTTATTTATTTATTTATCTTGGTGAAATTTTCAATCGCTAATAAAATACATTTTAAAGTGCTCAATTCTGCTGAAATTTCATATACATGATTATTTTGGAGACAATACAATAATTTAATTATAATTAATAAAAATTAATTGATTAATTCTAATTATTGAAAGAATTACAAATGCACACACAACCACGTTGGCTACTTAGCGACCCTTTTGGCGACTTGTGTCAAAGCTTGAATAGGTTTTCTCACGTTTTATAGCATTCAGTTGAACTGAATTTTATATACACGATTGATTTGGATGACAATACGATACTTAAATGATAATTAAAATTAATTAATTGCCACTTAATGTTGGTAATGTTGGTATCCTATGTATGTACATATTTATATTAATTGTAACTGTTTAATAAAAAGTAGCTAAAATAAACTTTTTCTTTGTTGATCTAAGTAGAAACTGAATTAATTTTTTTTATATTACTTGTTTGAGAGATTATCAGTGCAAATTGAACATATACAAGGTATCCCTGAATGCCACGCACAAACTTAAAGGAAGGTAGAGGACATCGTGATGAGTCATAATTATGCAAGAAAGCATGGGCCTAAAGCGATGGGTGGCGATGTACGTGAGCTCGAAAGGTCGACACATGTGGTTTCCACATTTCAGACATGGACATCAAGCGGTAAACATGAATCATTATATGAACGCCGTGTTTCGTATATCCACTTCATCTACGGCCTAGCCAACGGAAATGGATGTGTTACTGTTCGGTTGTGTGGGGAAAAATAACCAACGAGGTGGCAACCAAATCATAGAATATTCACTCGGGCACATCAGACCCAGAGGGAACATGATTCTTTCTGAACAACGATTGACGACTCGTCTGTCAATTCTGAAATAGACCTGGTGGTACGAATACCCATCGCGCTGCTACAACCTGTGAACCCCTCGGTATTTTTGAACATGTGCACTAATCTGTGTCATGTCGGTATCATGATCACGCCGTATCAGAGTCTCATGATGCTCATTCCCCCCCCCCCAGTGGATTCCATCCCATGTTAACATCTTTGAAACAACAAGGGATCTCCTGGCTAAAGAGGGTTGTAATGTTTTCCAACCCCCCTTCAAACCTCCCTACTCTGAAATCAATCAGGGTTAAATTGAAATTTTTAAAAGGGTAGGACCCCCCCAAAACCCCACTGGTATAAAGCAAACATCCCGGACCTATTCCTATTTTTTTGGGGCAGGCCCCCCAAATGCATTCAAAGATTGAAAAGTGGCCCTTTTTTTTTTTAAGGCAGGAAGACTTTTTCTCTTGCACCAAATGAAGACTCAGCAAGCCTCCAGATACATCTTGGGCGTTGGGACTTTAGGAAACCTTTTTTTCCCTCCTGGTATTGATTCCTTTAAAGGGGCAATTCTTTTGTCTTGTTGTTCCGGGGGACGGGATTACCACAACAGCAACAACAACGTCGGACTGGGACACCAAAAGCGAAATTTTGACAACCCTTGCGCCCCTTTTTTAAATTTTATTTTTTTGTAAAAATTTTTCCTATTTTCCCTATTTGGCCTTCTGATTTTTTCTTTTATCTCTTTAAAGGTTCCACCATTTTTTTCCAAAAAAATTATGGCTCCTCAGGATGTTTTCAATCTCCCATTCAAGTATGTGCACGGCATTCAGGGACACGCTGTACATTTCTCTTTGTATTCGAATGAAAACCCAAAATTTATTATTTGCCTTCGCTTAATAACACTGTTTCCAAATGGAATGCATGGAACTACACAGTTTGGCATTAAAATTACAACGTGATGAAAAAGTGTTATATTAACGAAAAATTCACATTAAAAAATCTATCTCTATATAGCAAATAGCACTTAAACGCAATCAAAAGACGCAAAACTGAGAATTCACATATCAACTCTGCTTAAAAAGTAAATTACGCGGCAAGTTTCTCGTTCAAGAAACTGCATTTCAATGTTGGTTGGTTGTGAGTAGATCGGGCTGTGCCTCGAAATAAAGCATATAGCCATACCAACAGAAATCAGAATTTGATATAGGGAGGTTCGCAGCTCATCGATTGTGATTTTCATCCTTCAACGATTTTCCTATTCTAATTAGTCCAGTGTTTCTCAATTTTTCAATGTTTGTTACCGAATTCTTTTATCGTAATTTTCAGCTTGACCCACCGTTAAATAACTGTATATGAAATACAATAATGATGAACTTTCATGTAAATATTTATCAACCGTTCAAATTATCAAAGTAAGTATAGTGTTGACAGCGAGAGGGAAAGAGTACATTCCATGACAATATGTTACTCATTCAAAAATGCTCATGCAACGACGGGTTAAATGGTGAAAACAGAAACTTGTCTCACAATGAAAAGAAGAAAAAACATTTTGAAAAAAAGAATTTTAATGACATAGTTATAGAAATCATTCACATTGCGCGCGTACACAGACATAGAACTGGTATCGTCCTGAGGAAAACAGGAAATTCCCATGGGGATTAAATTATACATTTGGTAAATACCCGTGCAACGCCGGGATAAGCGGAGGGGAAAGAAACAAAGTCTAAATAATTTCGAAAAAGCTATTGGAAGTACTTATTTTGTGAAGGGAAGGAACAATTTATAAAAGTAGAGAATGCCCATGCAACTGAATGGGTAATTATAGAAACTAAATGAATATTAGTGACATAATTAAAGAAATCACTCATATCACGCACGTATAACATACACACAGAAATGCTGATGTCATGATGGAAAGCCCGAAAACCAGCGTCTTAAGGGAAGGGGAAAGAAATAATCATAACGGGGCAAAGATATCAAAGGAATTTCGAAAAAGAACATTTTACTGGAAGAGAAAGCCCGTTCAACGACGGGCCATGAAGCTAGTAGGCATTAAATTTTGTATATAAAGATCCCATGGGAGTTGCAAGTAAGCATTAAACTTGTTTTACATTTGTATTAATACATTAGTTCTCAAATGCATTGGGCAGTACTGAAACATTTACAACTATATCAGTGTAAATATGTACTTTTATTTTTTATTATGTTAGAATGTATTTGTTTTGTTTCTCGTCAGTAAATTAATAATTATTTTAAATCTTTTATTTTCAACTTTTCGATATGATCACACCATCCCCCGTAGGGCTATCACGCACCCCCCTCAAAGAGGGGCATCCCACAGTTTGGGAAATGCTGAATTAGTCGAAATTCAATGACTATCCTTCGATTGTTAAATTGATGGATTCAGATGGGTTTTCAGAGCACCATACTGGACCACCTCTAGCGCCCGAGAGGAAAGAAATTATGCTAGGTCAGTCTTGCAAAATTGTAGAGTTACCTCACTGACCTTGAATCAAGAGGTGAGCTTTCTTTCTGCACGACAAATACCTGCACGGACAGTGCGATTGCCTACAAAGAAACACACACTGTCTGAATTGCAAACAATCATGGTCCTGTTCTTGGTAGAAATACATACAATGACACTGGTCTATATTTATCGATGGAATAGCAAAAAGTTGTATTTTCAAACACTTTCAGAATTGTAGTTCAGTATCATGAAGGACGTATCGGTGTTCGGAGCAACTGAAAACAGCACAAGTGGCGTGCTTGCATCCGATATCGTCAAACACACGCAATACATGTAGTGTTGTCACAGAATTCATTTAGATACCGGATGCGAAAACGTCTTGTTATCGTAGTCAATGATCTGAACAGTCAGCATTACACTTCTCAGATCTTAGTCTGGGTAGCTGAGTACTATCGTTGAAATCTCGGAGACGTTATTTTTTAACACGATTACGCAAGAACGCAAGTTGCTCGTCATGTCTCTGTCTACCTCGACGTATAGATTTCTTGAGTGCTTCCCTGGCAAAAAAATTCGTAAGTTCTCCCACTCAATGAAAACATCTAGCAACCTTTGAGAGGTAGTTATTGCACTGCTTGCCACACAAAATAATACACCTTAAAGGAAAAATGCAAACCATGTGGAATTTACACCATACATTGTCAGTGATGTGATGAAATATGTTAATTGTTTGCATTATAGCACAGACGCACATCACGGACGACTATAGCGCCATCTGCAAGCTGTTTATAAAATGATTACAGATTGGTGATTTCAAGTACGGCAATTGTTTTTTGATACGTTTTTTTTTCAGGAACTGTGTACTTATACCTCGTGAAAGACATTGAGTGGCTTTTGACCAAGTTTCTGAGTTCGTTCGAGAAAGAATAGTGGCTTATAAGGATTACGGCATATCCTTCCAAGAAGTCAGTTAATGTGTGGGACGAAGCCAAGCAACTTTGATGCAGATCTGCCATCACTGGCTTCAGGAGGAAGTGTCACACTTACGGTGCCGATCACACCCACCTCGTTGCACCACTATCCCTGTTGACAGGAGCAGTTTGTGCACGGCCGTGATGGATCGCGCATCCACTTCCCGGACTATAACACAACAGATTCAATCTGTTACGCATCATTTGATATCCGCTCGTACCCCTTGACTCAGTTTACAGCAGAGTGGAATGTCCGCAAAGAGTCTATTGCTTCAATTAATCTCGACTGTAAACCGCAGGCATTTGTTCCGCCAAGGGTGCAATAAAGGTGGAACGACAGGCAAATTCCGCTTCTGCGTGCAGCATCACGATTATCCGATTCTAGTTTGGAGACGCGATGGTGAGAGGTTACTGAAATGTTGCGTTATGCATCACCACACTAGTCCTGCAACCGATATCATGGTTTGGGGTGGTATTGGATTTCACTTCCTCACGTCTCAAGTACACTTCACATCCAGTACTGCATCCCTGAGATTTTGGAGCCCGTGGTCCTCACACATATTCGGCGCTTGTTATCAGCTGTATACCAATATGATAATTTGTGGCCACACGTGGAGTCTAATGTTCAAGAGTTCTTTTACACATCAGATTGAACTGTTTTCTATAGTCTGCTTGTTTTCTCGATCTATTGTAAATCAAAAACGTGTGGTCCATGTTTGCACAAGGACTGGAACGGGATGTACCACCCGCTGCTACACCAGATAAACTTTGGCAATATGTGGAAGACGTACTGACTGCTATACCCCAAGAATATCATCTTAAGCCTCTATGATTCTATACGTGTGGCAGCGGTTATAGTCAACAGTGACGGCTACACTAACTACTGATTTTGTCAGCGTCCACGTGACACAAGAGGCTCTAATTTTATCGATTTGATCTTTGTACAACATGTTATCTGCCAAAAAATTTCACTGTGACATCTCTGGTCCTTCTCTGTGTTGCTTTTTTGTGGCCAATAATGTATATAACTTTATATGAATAATTATTTTTCATTCATGTTTTTCTACAGATTTATGTTATTAAAATAACAACTCTTTAATGCCATGCATTTTTATTAAATAGTTTTGTCATATTTTGTGTAGTGAATGAATAAGTATATGTTAGCGTTGTAATATAAAGCAAAGTGACAGCCCTCGTAATTCAATACCTCGTTCAAGTGATGAAGAGGACACCTGAGTTGGACTCTTTCTCCAAACTGCCACACCAAGCCTCCTGGGGGGGAGGGGGTTGAGCCTCGACAGATTTAACATGCTTCACCCCTGTGGAGGATGGGTCATGCTTGGCACTATTGCTTGAACTGATGACACGCCAGTACAAGTCCGTGACCATAACCACAAGACAACCGTGCCGCATTTTGTTTAAATTCATTCAATAGAATTGTGATAATGTATTTTCTCAAAAGGGAAACATATTAAAGAAATTGAATATAACAATAACACATATTTAAGGTCTTCATAATATTGCTTAGTATGTGAAAAAATATATCAAGCTTTGTCTGCAAATAAGCGGCTTTAAATAGAACAAAAAAATCCTTTTCTCCGCTTAAATTACTGTCAAAAGGTTTAGAATATAATAAATATATGTCGAAAGGATTTGAAGACTTTCGATAAAATCCAGGATTTCAGAATTCTAGAAAATATTTCTTTAAATTCCATTCAACAATCAGAATACACAAAAAAGAAATATTTTTAAAAGTATTTCTCTTTCCCGAAAAAAAAAAAAACTATTGCTCACATTTTTCAAACCAAAAAGTTTTTTCCTCTCTCTTAGAGAAAACTGGAAAAATATTAGTTTGTCAGGAGAATTATCTGAGGGAAAATTATGCTTCTTTAGGGAAAAAAGGGGTTTCAGTTTTTTTCTAAAATATGCAGTATGCTTTTCGTATTAGAAAGAAAATACTTTTTGACTTCTAAGAGTTTCCTTTTCCTATGTCAGTATCCTAAAAATATTTTTTTTTTAATTCATAAAATAGAAGATAACGAACTTCGTTATTTTGACGTCCTTTTAAAACATTTTTTTTCTTACTGCCGCTGTCTTTTCAATTATTGAAACGTTTTTAAATATTTTTTTGTCGACATATTGTTAGAAAATCTCTTTTGCCGTCATTTGACTGTAGGCTTGATATTAATCCCATGGTTTTTCTTTCTTTCTTTTTTTTTTTTTTTAATAAAGTTGTTATAATTTATTTGTAGAGTAAGGTTCAAAATTACGACATCTCTCAAACATATATATATATATATATATATATATATATATATAGCCTTTTACATTTTATTAGAAAAGTGATTCCCAAGCTTATAGTCCTAATGCATCCCGTTTTATACAAAAAAATTGATCATGAACCGTTAAGTTAAATGATAGCATTAAAATGCGTAACAGAAAAATTGCAAAGTTAGTTTTGATGTCCTGAAAATCATACCGATAAATGATATATAATATAAGGCTATTTTATATATTAAATCCTTAACTGGTAATTTATTTTACCAGAAGTGTTTTAAAAAAAGCACATTTTTTTTGTTTTGTGTAACTAACACATTAATACTAGAATAAAATTAGAAAAAATGGTAGAACTTTATTAAAATTTTAAAGTTTCCACACATCATTTTTTTTATTCAACATTTGTGCGCGGAACTAAATCACTCTTTAATGTTTGCTTTTCATAAGTACACTCAGTATGTTAAGAAGAATTTTTTTATGTATCTTAGAATCTTTTTTAAAGTTATACTTCTTTAGGCGCGTTAGGAAAAAATAATGAGAGTAAATTTTTACGATGCGCGTGCATATCGTCTTAAAAAACCGACACCCTGCATTTTATTTTTATTTGTCTAATAATATTGGAAGTTACTGAGGGATCTTGGCTATATGGGGATCGATCGAATTGGCGTGTCCCCCATATGCATTTGATATCTATGTGCTTGTGGTTGGATAGAGGAAGGCTTGTACTAAAATATTAGTCCGCCATGTTATTCCTATGGGGAAGGAAATTTTTTAACATATCACTTTTTTGGTAATAGGAGACTCATTATCGGGGGATCGTAATAACTATTGTTATAAACCATATCTGTTGGGACGCGTCTCCTCCGATGCATTCCCCCTCTGCAGCTCTCTGGCCAATATATCGACTCCAAAGCCTCAAAGTATATTCGGACCTGGCTCATTCGATCCCTCTCTGTCTGCTCTCCCATTTCATGCTCATAGGGCTGTTTCTTATATAGTTTTTAATTGTTTTAAACTTTTAAATTTGTTTAAATTCACAATATCTTGGCTCCTGTTCGAGTCTCGGACTTGAGATTTGAACCAAATGTTCCACTCTTTGAGGCCAATCAAGTCATCTACTTCATTTCTATTTGTAGGCATGGGGAGGGCTTAAACACTAAAAATCCAGCACCCACTTTATTCCCATGGGGACTGGAAATAATTTTACCCCCTACGGAATTGAGCTTGGGACGATTTTCGGAGGTCCGCCATATTTTCGTATTATCGCGAGCTTTACGTGGAATTAGCTCCCTCTGGTGTCCTCCACCTACATAGCTTCCTCAGTAATAACTCGAATCCTATGCTACCTTGGTCGACCGCACCGGCTGGATTCGATTGTTCTCCCTATGAGCATCCTAGTTATATTTTTTTCTGGATCTTAGCTCATTCCTTCACCCATATTTAGCAGTTTTAATTATTTTAAATTTTAATTTTTTTTTTTAAATCCCGCATAGCTCCAAGGATTTGTGATCTTTGTTAATGAAACTCGGAACATAGGTTCTCCACGTTGAGCTCTTTCATCTGTTATAATTCGTGTGTAGATAGTGTGCATGGGGGGCATTATCCCTAAAACTAGAAGCCTCATCTTATTTTTATGGGGTTCGATCTTTTGATGACATCACATGAAATTACAGAAATAGAAGGATGAAACTTTGGGATCACCTGGATTGGACGTGACCATTTACGTCACAGTTTCTACCCCTCCAGGGGAGTTAGTTTCGTTTTCGTTTCCCGAGCTAGCGCCGTCCTTTTTGCAACTACAGACTACGGACCGGTTCGAATGGATTTCTCTTGTGTTTCCCCACAACCAGGCTAAGATTCAAGTTGCTTGGTGCCCTGCTTCTATTTTATTTAATAGTTTTAAATTTTTTAATTATTTTAAATTGACCATAACTAGGGGATATGTAGGCAGATGTCTTAATTTTCTCGGGAGTGATTCTTCCCACTGAGACATTCAATATGGCATGTTAGCTTTCAAATTCTGTTCACCTCATTTCCAGATATAGTCTGCAGACCCCCCCATGTTATTGGTCCTATTGTCCATGTAGTGGGGTGTTTAAATTTATTTAAATCGGGATTATCTCGGGTTTGGCTGGTCCGATTGACTTAAGGTTATTACCGTTCAACTCTGATCGTGACCGTCTTTCGTCCTTGGCCCAGTGTGCCATGTTGAAGATTTTTAGAAAGATTTTTTTTCTTTTTATACCAAAGAAGTACATTTTCTTATGCGCGAACATAAGTACACACATTTTTTTATTTCAGTACTTCAAATGGTTGAAGGCCTTGTGCCTGTGTAAAGAAGTTTCCGTTTGATTATATATTCTTCTGAATATTAACATAAATAATCAGAAAACAATACATACTCTGTATTCAATTTCCCAGTTCATTATTTCATAAAAAGGTCTTGTTGTTTAAGATATACGTAACTACAAATGTCGCTAGTCTGAATATAAAATCAATGCAAACAGTAAAACACATATTCTAAGGATCCGTCTTCATCATAGAAAAAAATCCCATCTTACCACAAATGAAAATGATGAATAAAAAGCATTTCAGTACCATATGCAAACTACATCAATTTTTCAAAACACAAACACTTATTAATATCGGAATAAGTATTAAAAATATGCACATATCGAAAAAAGAAAAAAATATCAGTGCCAGTACAGCGTACGGGCAAAACGATTGCATCCAACTTTCAGTAACCCATACAATTTATGGGCAAACCGGTGCTCCTCAACTTTCAACATTTGCGACCCAATATTCAATCATAATTTTCATTACGCCCCCTCCATAAAATAACAATGTATTGAATTCAATATAATGATGTACTTAACGCTAAAGCTACAATACGACTTTAACCTCTTAAGTGCCATCGGCGTGTATAACATCTTGCTGATCCAAAGCGTTCATTGCCCCGAACGTATATATGCTTCTTTCCGAAGTACGATCTTCTCGGTCTACTGTTATTCATAAAATTATTCTGAAGATTTTTGAACGCAATAAATGGAATTCGATAGTGTTTGCAAGGAATTTACTTATTTTAGAGGAGTTTTTACTAATTTATTACTTTTCACCCCCCTTCCCAATGCATGGTATACTCACCCACACGTAGAAAACGTTGACATTAAGGAGAGAATAACAACTTTTAATTGTCAGTTAAGGGATTAATTATAAACCGTACAAATTACCTAGATAAGTATTAATTTTTTGTAAAAATTTATATACGACAAACCCATAGGGTCAATGATAAATATTAAACTTGTTCTTTTCTTAGAATTGTTAAACTAATTATAAAATACATTGTGCAGTATTGATATATTTATAATTGTATTATATCAGGGCAAATGTGTATTTTAGGTTTTATTACGGCTGAATGTACTTCGTTTACTTTCAGTCAATTAAATTTTTTTTTAAAATAATCATTGGTTTCAACTTTTCAATATGCTTCCACCCACTCGTAGAGTTATTACGTCCCTCGAGGGGAGCGCGCCCCACTGTTTGAGAAATAACAATTTACTTGTTTAACATTCCCTTGATAAGTTTATGCACAAAATATCAATTGTTTTATCACTATACACTTATCTAACATACATTAACAATTAAAAATACAAACATTACTTCATCCTGATCAAAACAATAGACAATTTGTTACATTCAATTCATATGCCCGAATCATATACAAAAACAAAACTAAACTGTTGATTAGATATATATTAGACTATTTTATTCTGTGTTTTATTTTACACAAGTAACAGTATGTAGTGTCCAGATATTGTTCCTATATAAATTTGCATAGACATCCGCATTAGTCCTACTTCCACTTTGCGACATTAGTCATTATTTGTTTTTGGTCTACCTATCTGTATTTTACTTTAAATTTTATTTCTATACTTTTTTATCACGTTAAAATATTAATTAATTCATTTTATCTCATAATAATGAACATGGGTCATAAACATTTTACTTAATATTAAACTTTTCGTAGACCACTACCGTCATCCACACACCTCCAAATTAATTTACCGCGGAGCACTCAGAAGTCAAAAAGAACCTTTCGGGGCTCTAGGAACGACTTAAAGAACCTTTGCTTTATAGCAGTGATTCGCAAACTTTTTTTGCTGTCGTACACTTTTAACAATTTCAAAATTTGTAGGGACACTAACAATAAAATGACTTTAAAAGAATTTTACTTAATTATCAATAACGAACTATGTAAAATAATTTCTGATAAGAATTTTTAATGTTAAATAAAATAATATGAATGGCAAGGACGAGAAAATGTTTATTGAGTAATTAGTGACAAATTAACTATACGATTACATTTAATGAGAAATTTGAGCTTGGTGATTTTTGATAAGTTCGTTTATAACTGGATGAAACAATTAAAATGTGACTCACATTTGGTTCCCTACATTTGAAAGCCTCAATCTGTTTTCGTTTTTACATTTCTCAATTATGAAAATCCGAATTCACACAAAAGATGCAGAAAATAGTAACAATACTTTTAAAGGTATTTTTTTATTTAGGGATAATCATTTCCAACTTTAATCCAGAATGAATTAATTGACCCTTCTGATTGTTTTAAAATTAAATCTCGATTATTATAGGTCAAAATTAAATCTTCTTCGTTCAAAGATAATTCAATTACAGATATATCCGTATTTCATAAATGGATTACAAATCCAATTTTTTATTTTATACCTAAATGTGAGAAGTAATGACTAACTCTCTCCTCCAGTCAAATGGCCAATACAATTTTATAATTTTTTTTTTCCGCATTTTTTTATTTTTCCTTCCTAGAGTATAATTAATAATTTTAAAAAATCGGTGGCATATAAAGGGACGCGACACAATGGAAGAGAATCACTGCTTTATAGTGCAACGCTTATATGAAACTCAATCTAAATCGATCGGAACAGATAACAAATCTGAAGATGTTTGATGATAAGTTCAGAACGAAGAATAAATTACTTTTTATTTCGATTTGATCACATACAAGATAATATTATATGCTACTAAAAATCATAATAATTCTGTGGCATGCTATTATTTAAACTTGCGTTGTTAAAATGAAAATAAAAAATCGTATCTGAGTATCAGAAATGGCAAAAAATGCAATATCTCTCTCGTAAAGATAACGCATAAATTAAACTTAGCAAACTTTTATCTAAAACTCGAACAAAGCAAACATTCGGTTTTAGTTTTAGGAAAGAAACAAATTACTTATTCGTTGAAAATTTGACTTAACAGCCATATTCAAATTGTGTTAGTAAAATTTCTATAAATATGGAAATTCTGTGTACTTTGTCAACATGACTTTCATTAAAAAGTTGTAAGATATAATACTAAAAAGCGAAAATAATCAAAGTATAAAGTTAAAATATTCAGAGCGAAATAATTAAACAAATAAGAATTAAATTTAAAACATGAAAAATAATATAACAAGAAGGAAGATTGAAAAACCAGAAGAGGGGAAAAAACCAAATTCAAGTCGTTTCTCATTATGAAAACTCAACTAGCAAGAAAAATGGCATCGATATACACATGAGTATACTTTAAATATTGTAAATATGTACTTTAAATGCAATCTCATGTATACAGTCAAATTCATTTGAATCCCGAAAAATGTACCATAAAATATAAAATGAAGAAAAAATAATTTTAAGAAATCGATGAAATTAAATCAAATTCAATTCTCAGTAGTAAAACAAAAACGATAAATTCTAAAATACTTTTTTAAATAAAAAAAAATCGACAAGTTTCCGTATTTAAAGGATTTTGTATCTTATAGGCAACCAAAAGTTTTTTAACAAAATTTATTTTTTCTTTATTTAAGACAAAGATTAAACCAAAAAAATAACCGTATTTTCTAATATTAAAAAAAAAAAATTATTTAAGAACTTGTTGAAATCGTATAAGTTAACAGGACATTTATAAACCACTATTATAGTATCAAAAATTCTATTTTTTAAAAAAAATTCGAATTAGTATGTGTATATGAAGCTATGAAATTAAATAAAATTCAGTTTTTAGTAGTAAAACAGAAACGATATATTCTAAAATACTTTTTTATAAATACAATAAAATCGACAAGTTTCCATATTTAAAGAATTTTGTAACTTATAAACAACCAATAAAAATTTTCCAACAAAACTTATTTCCTCTTCATTTAAAACAAAGCTTAAACCAAAAAACAACAGTATTTTCTAATAATTAAAAAATATTTAAAAACTTTTTTAAAAACGTATAAATTAACAGGAAAATTATATACCATTATATTATAGTATCAAAAATTCATTTTTTTTATTTTCAAATTAATATATGCATACTAAACGTAAAAAATTATAAAATTATGCAAAATAATTACATTTTTATATTGTATTTGAAATACTCTTCTTTTAATCGAAACCTCGAAATAAGAGTTCCCAATTTTTTCAATTTGATGTAAGACAATTGTACGCAAAGATAAACCTATTTTGAAAAATATTTAGCGAGTTCTTAATACTAATGAATCCGATGCATATCAGTTACCTTCTTAAGTAATTCCTTCGTAGATTACATCAAATGTAATTTGAAAAGTAAATTTTCCAATAAAAAATATTCCCCTTAACCCAGAAAAAAAAATTATCTCTCAAAACTAACACCTAGTTCTAAAAGAAATTAATAATAAACCATTCTGTTAACCAAATGAATCAAAACTCATTTTCGTACAACACTTTTTTTCTAAAACGAACAACAAATAAATCACAATAGCAATTGATCAAATTAAGTTAATAGCTACAAAAACACGAATCAAACTTTCCTGTCTCAGAGTTAACGGAAAAGAACTGCGGAAATTGTAAAATAAAATAGCAAATTCATTTTATCTATATAAAAAATAAAAAAAATTGTAAATATCATTATTCTCATCCACATTGAAAAAAATATGTACACTTTTTAACGCATTTAATTTTTCGCGGAAGATACACTTTTCCCAAACAAAAAAAAGGTTCGCCAAATACGAAAAACTATTTTTAAAACTAAAATATTTAACTTAAATTAAATCTTACCTTATTATTTTGAACTTGAAGATAACTGCTCAAAAATTATCTTATCAGAGTCCAATTAAATGAAGTTTCTTGTACTTATAATTGAGTCCAATCTCTCCCTTATCACCTGTTAACAATAGGGAAGGATCACGGAAGCCTTCTTAACCCATCGCTGGCTGCTCGGCCTCTCTGCTTCCTGAAACCAGGAGATTCGGAATGCTTCTGACAAGAATCCTCTAGGCTTCCGGGAGGGGGAAGGGCCCATCCGGGTACTCATCGGGAAAAGGTCGTTTGAAACTTGTGATTGGTTGGCAGAACTTACGTTGCGGGATTGTGCACTTTCAGATGAGATTTAGGTTTTCGTTTGGTGGTGGCGTTTCTTTTTTTGACTTTGAAATTGTTTTTTTAGGAGAGATGTTGTCGTATAAGAGAGACTTTATAATGCGAGTGCTGTGTTTGAGAGTAATTGTAATTGTTTAATGAATATTAGAATTAAGTTTATGAATAGGGAAGAACTTAACCACAATAAGCATGTAACAAGTGTTTGAAATTATGAATATTTACTGATAATAAACTTAATCGTTTTTTTTTTTCAAAGTATGTACGTAGACACAAATTCTAATGTGAAAATCAGATAATTTAATTTAATTTTATTTTATTTCTTCTTCTTTTTTCTTTTTTCTTTTTTCTTTTTTTCCCACTAATATTTCTTGAAGGCAAAACAAGCCCGGACGCAAATGATAAAATAATAATTATCAATTTTGTGTGTGTGATCAGTTTGAAAATAATATATATCTTATACACTCCAAAACAATAACTTAAGAAAAAGATACAAGGTGTTACTAACAAGATATTCAAGTTTACTAAATGTTGATATTATAAAATAACTTTTACGATTAATTATTAGAAGAAATCCTAACACTCTTCTTGGTTACATTTCTTCTAATATCGTCGAGTACATTTTCAGTGGGTCCCATGCCACATGGTGACTGATGGTAATGAGAAAGCCAGAATTGTGCGGCTAAGGAAGGGATGAGCCCTGCTGGGTCTCTTATGTGGTCAGTGAATTTTTCTCCCCTAAAAAAATCTAACTCAATCAAATAGGATGAACTCCTCATACTTGGTCCTTGGTACTTCGGAAGAAATACAGGAGGTTCATTCAGGGTTATACCTAGTAAATACCAGGCTGCGGTTTCGCGCTTTGTGGGTAGGCATATGAAAACTCACTTTTCGTCAAGGTCAGACGTTATTTCCGGGAAGCTCCACTGGTGTTATTCCGAGATGGTCTCTCCTGCCCAAATCTCGACTTGTTTGGATTTTTAAAAAGATGAGGTCCATATGGACCCACTTCTTTTGTTAATTTCTAGAATGTTTTGGATTCATGGGGATGGTCTAGCACTGCTGGACACAATCTGGGATTAGAAACAACAACAATTAATTATTGAGTCACAGAAATCGTTCCAGGGCTGTTCACTACGGACTTCGCAATTTTTAACTATGGGAAAACTACACTACAGGAAAACTTTAAGCCTCGATGAAACCCAATTGTCATTGCCACCAACTCTCGTAAACTACGCTGTTTCGGTTAATTCGTGGATTTGAAATAACTGAAACAAAAATGGTTCAAATTAACTTCGCATTTCTGTAGAACAGTTGTGATGTCTCATGCACGTCATATATGTCGAGGCTCAAAGTATTTAATTTGGTGTCATGTGCAAGTTTGAAGCGCGGAGCAGCTGGTTCAGATATAGCTTTCATTACTAGATAAATTTTCTAAATTACAAGGTCTGTTGCGAACAGCCTTCTGATACTTCAGAGAAAGACAGAGAAAGTTATATTCACGCTGTAATATAAAGCAAGGGATTGCAGTTTTTTTGGCACTGCTTCTGAACTTCTCTTCAGGGACATTTGGATTTTAACTGACAGTCGTGCTTCTATACTGCACTTTTCTAATTGGACAACTGTTGGGGACAAATGGCAAACCTAAATATTATGGATCTTGAGGCTCGACTTTCTTCTATATAAGCACTCTATATACTTTCAATGGGTCCCCTCCCATTGTGAATTAAATGGTAACGAAATAGCCGATAGTTTGGCCAAGTTTACCAGTGCTCATACATTGTGGGTATAACACTTGTCAACTTTTGACAAACCCTTTCCATTAAAAGGATATAATTAGATGCCCTTTGGAGAATACCCCCTTCTCACCCTTGGTATTTTGGGAAAGACCTCGTTGATGTCACCAATTTACTGTTCATAGGTATCAGGAGACGGATCTATCATGCATTGGTAGTTGGCACATCAAATCTATTTACTTTTTAACAGAGCCAGAAAGTCTTTCTAGAGTGTCCTAGGTACGAGACTGATCAGGCCTTTCCCCTCCCCTTGGGGCGACACCTGAGCTGTGTCACTCCCATCTCTTAACTCTTACATCACACCAACGGGAGGAACTTTGAGCCTCGACATAATTAACGCGCATCAGCTCTCTGTGCTGCGGGTTTTCAGCGGTACTAGACTCGAACTCGTGAGATTCCTACCACGAGTCTGTGGCCTTGTTCACTAGGCTACAAAAGCCTACCCTTATATCTGAGGGAAAGTTATATGTTAGTATAACACTCGACATATGATAAACTCACGGCCTTAGGCTTTTCTAAGTGGCCCTAAAAATTTTGCAAATAAAGAATTTAGTGGAAAATAGTGGCTGCACATTTTTAAATATCATAAGATAATTATATAAAAGGAATAAAATGTTAAAATTGACTTTTTAAAAAAAAAAGAAATATTTTATGTACTAATGTAGTTTGTTCTAGCAATGCATGCATCGAATATTTTATACAATTTAATACACACATTTTTTTTCTGATTGAAGTTCATTTCATTTCCATCTATTAATTTTTAAACGAGTCGCTATAAACCCAACGTATGATTTTTTTCTTCATAAATATGTTTGAGACATTATCTCTGAATAACTTCTATTTTAGGAAATAACATTTATATCTGTTTGCATAATCTTTACTATACTTCATCAAAGTCAATTGTTGAACCCAAAGATTACATAATTTTAATTAGAGATAGTCATTGCATGAAACTTAAAGATTGTTAGCTAAAACAATTTTTAAAAATCGCAATAGAACAAAAAGGAATAAATAAAATTAAATTGAAAAAGAAAAAGTACTATTACATTAGTTTATCTGAAAATTTCAAGATTTGTGACCCAATGTTCAATCATAATTTTCATCATCCCACCATTTATACAATAACAATGTATTGAATTCAATATTACTATACTTTGAAGCTAAAGCTTGAATACGACTTTAAATTCTTAACAGATATAAGCGTCTTTCTAAGCCAGTGCGTTAATTACCCCGACGGATATATTTACGTATTTCCGAATTACGATCTTTTCTGCGCACTGCATAAAATTATTCCGAAAGCTTTGAAATGCAATAAAATGAACTATACAGTGTTTACGAAGGAATTACTTAATTCCAGAGGATTGCTTAATTGTTCCTTTCCTTCCTCCCTCTCAACCTTAAACCACCTACTCTCGCCTACGTGTTAATCAATGTAATTAGGATCTAATCCCGTAATTTTTAATCGGCAGTTAAGGAATTAATTATAAACCATACAAATTATCCAGATAAGTATTAATTTGTAAATATAATTATATATTTGAAAATCCCATGGGACCATTGGTAATTATTAAACTGGCTCTTAACTTAGTTTTGGTAATTTAATAATAAAATACTTTTTAAAGTAATATATATATATATATATATATATACTGATACATTTATAAGCGTATTACATCAGTGTAAATATGTATTTTACTTTCTATTATATCAGAATGTATTTTGTTTGTTTATTTTCAGTAAATTAACCATTTTAATAAAGTAATCTTTTATTTTCGACTTTTTCAATATGCAAGCGCAGCCCTCATAAGGTCACTTCCCACCCCCGCAAGTGGGTCGTGCCCCACAGTATGAGAAATGCTTCATTGTATGAATAATGATATCTAATTGTCTGAATTCTTATTGATGTCACAGTAAGAGTGAAAGTTGAGTTTATTATTGAGGTGTGTTTTTAAAATATTTAAGGGTTATTTTTTTTAAACCTTTTTTTAAATGGTTGTTTTAAATGAAGTTAATTTAATTTAATGGTGAAGTTTGAAGATGACGTCACCGACCTTAGAAACACACACACACACACAAATTCTTCAATTTCCTTAAGAAATCTGATTTCTAATCCGATAAGAAGTTTCTTAAAATTTTATTTGCATTTCAGTAAAAAAACACACAGTTATTAAAAAAGTAAAAAGTGAAATAACCTAAAAGAGAGTTGAATTAGAATTTAAAAGAAACAAAGTTGCAGAGAAATATAATGGAAAATAAATAGTAAAAAAAATTTAAATTGTTCGTTGGAAATTTTTTTGTTATTTTTATGAGAGTAACTTTGAATCAAGCAGAACGGCAATGTTTCTTGAAATGGAGCAAATGAAAAAAAAAAAATGTTTATTTATATTATTGTGACCACCATGGACGTCCTAAGTCTTCTCGAGGCCCTGGGTCCCTACGTGAAACCAGGCCCTGGCCCGTACATGAATGTAGGCCCCACCTATGACCTTTAAAAGTAGGCAGTACATAGCATACACATTGTCAGATACTCGTACAAACAATAACCGGAAACCAATAAATATGCATGACTTATCGCAGAAACTGGATCGAATGATTGTAGCCTTTTGAGAGACTGAATGAGTAATGATGGTGTATGGTGGTAGGCCTAGGCATTTACATAGAAGACGGTCATCACATAATAATACAGTCTAGCTACTAATGACAGTTGACATACAGTCCAAAATTCATTATTTTTTGGAGAATTCAACGGTGAATAACATTTGACTGTTGAAATTATTTGAATCATGATCTTATAAAGCAGGAGTGCCCAACCCAAATGACTTTGTGGGCCACTTTGGAAAAACATTATAATCTCGCGAGCAGCACATAAAAATATATACCTTTATATCAGATTTGGAAACAAAAAAATATTTACTGGAGTGAAAATTTAAAACAGAATGAATTGTTATTATTGTTTTCTTTGTTTTTCATGTATACAGACATAGATAGTATAATAATGTTTATATAGTATAATAATTAAAAATAATTTTTAAAATATTACAGTTGCCTTTTTCTTGAAAATTACGCTGTTTCTATTGAATTGATTTTTCACTCATTGTTGAAATTTGATAGTGCTGTCATTCGCAAATGATGATGTATATTTACATTG
This sequence comes from Trichonephila inaurata madagascariensis, assembly GCA_019973955.1. NCBI lineage: Eukaryota > Metazoa > Arthropoda > Arachnida > Araneae > Nephilidae > Trichonephila > Trichonephila inaurata. The sequence continues at coordinate 79,393 of BMAV01005338.1, forward strand.
TCCTTTATCTTAACCATCCTGAATATTTTTTTTAAACTTTAAAATACATCGCTCCCCTTTTTTTGGGCCCAAAATAAATGAAGAATGAGAAACGAAAGTCGCACACACAGAGAATCATGTACTATCCATAGTAAAGGATATGCTTAGTGAAAAATGCGAAATTTATTAAAAAAGCCATTTACTATAAAAAAAAAGCTTTTTGTAAAATATAAATTTTTTTTTAACTAAAGGGTCATTTCTTTTATAAAAAATGATTTATTTTAAAACAAAAAAAAACAGGTAAATACATTGTATTATATATTTTGTATATATATATAGTAGTATAAAATAAAAAGAAGAAAACCTACTTTTCTAAACAGGAAAAAATTTGGGAATTCACCGACTAAAAAAATGTAGATAAAAAAAGCCTTTTGGCAAACTGGGACCTTTTTGATTTCTAAAGCTGTCCTAATTAGCCCAGCAATTTTAATATATATAATATTAAATATATATATATATATATATATATATATATATATATATATATATATATTATATATATATATATATATAATTTTAAAAAAAAAAATTAAAAATCTGATATTTAAAATTTTTTTTAAAAGAGTCGGGGGCCGTAATTTACTACTTTAGCTGTTGGAAAACTTTTTTTAAATCTGGGTTTGGAAAGACGAAGCTCCCTTGAAAGGGGGGCCAGTGGTCCCATGCCTTAAGACATCCATGTTGATATCTAAATAATAATGAGTTGTATTACTGAAATCATGAATATTTTTAAAAATAACGAAATGTAAATTTTGACTCAAAATCTTTCACACTAGGACACAAAATTGAGTGAAAAGAGAGATCGTTATATCAATGCTTCTCAACCTTTATATTGCCGCGGACTGTTCAACGTTTTGGTTATTTTACCGCAGCACTCTGAGGGGTGAATACTGATGGTTTTAATATTTTAAATAATGTGGATCTAAAACGTTTAATTTAATTGTATTTAAATATACCTCTTCAAAATTAAACACAGTTACACTCAAAATTGAATATTAAGGCTGTATTCGGTAAAAGTACGAGAGCTCTAAATAAACACGAAGCACATTTTCAGACAGAAATATAACCCATATTCCATGGAAATTTGCATTATTATAACTCGTACCTCTTTTAACAATATAATGTTTTTTAAAAATTTCAAAATATTCCGTGAATAATTTCTTTTTTGTTTTAATACATGCAGGCAAAGCCCATTTGACATTACGATAGGATAAAAATAAACGCAAAGCACATTTTATACAGGAAAAAAATCAATCAACTCGGTTAAAAATGGGAAGTATGATAAAAAATGATTCTCTCTGTAAGATAGTGAAGCCAGAATATCATATTAAGTTTTCATTTCCTTTATATTTGAAAAAATGTTCCAAATTCGGATCCTTCTCTTTAACATTAACCGAAAATAGCCTTAAGTGATTTCCATGAAAAACCACTCCAATCCGTGAGAACAATAAATAAAACGGAAAAAATTAAGTGTACCTTGAGCTGCACAGTACTATTTGATCTACGGACTGGTCCGCGGCCCAGAGATTGGGGATCATTGAATTAGAAAAACACAGTCTCATGGGTACAATGGTTTTATCTGAAGTAGCAATAAAGATAAATTCATACGAGTCAAATTTGCCACTTTTAAAAGAAGTAGACGGTCAAGAGGTAGCTTTAAATACAAATCGCCTTGTCGAATAACACACACTCTGAAGCTGTGACACTTTTTCAATCTCTCGAAAAACACATTCTCCTCCCCACTAGTTGATACAACTTAAGAAATATTCTGGAAACAACACTCTTCACACACGGCTACTTGCTCTCTCTTAAATTGGAAAAAGAGTTTACTGTTTTTTCGGACTCAATCCTTGTTTCGATGAATCCGTCACACCCTTTTTCCTGTGTCATTCTATTTTCAGTCACTTTGTGTGTGCGTATGAGAATAATCATTTCTCCTCTTCATGCTAGAATTGTAGCTACAGGAAAACGAGTGGACTGGCAGAAAGTCGCCTCGAGTGAAGCCAGTCTAAAAGACTTTTTTCCATCTTCAATATACAAGTAGCTGCGTCTGAAGAGCTTAACTTTTTAAGTATCCTTTTTAGTTAAATGAACCAATGGGTAGGAGATCCGGTGTTTTTTTCGAGTTCTTGAGGAAGTAGTACAAAAGGAAGTACTAGATGACCTCTTGTTAAGGGACCCAGGCAATTTCTATTCAAAACTAGCTTTGGGCTAGCTTTTGGCCGCGGTAGCCGAGTGGTATAGGTATCGGATCGTGGCTTGCCTTGTCACCAGTTCGAGCCCAGTACCACTAAAGACCCGCCGTGTAGGGCAGCGATGCACGTTAAATCTGTCGATAGCTGAAACGTCCTCCTGTTGGTGTGGTGTGGTAGTTAGGAGAGGGGTGCCAGCTCAGGTTACGTCCACGTCACTTGACCATGGTTAAAAATTACGTGGTCCGTCGCCAAAAGCCCTCGTGTAGCTGAACATTGCGACGTTAATATTCAATCAATCAATCAATTGGGCAGTTTGCTTCTTCTCTTACTTGAAGCACAAATTACTTACGTAAAAGGCCTTTAATCCAACGTTCCTCAAAGTATGGGGCACATCTCCCTAGGAGGGCGTGATAACTCTACTAAGGGGACGCGAGCATATTGAAAAGTCGAAAGCAAAAGATCATTTAAAAAAATTGTTAAAAAAAAAACACTGAAAGTATACAAACAAAATACTTTCTTACATAATAAAATATAAAATACACATTTGCACTCATGTAATACACTTATAAATCAATCAGTCCTGGACGATGTACTTTATAATTAATTCAAAAATACTAAATTAAGGAGAAGTTTAATAATTACCAGTGACTCCATGGGCTTGTCATACATAAAGTTTTGTACACACATTAACTCTTCTCTTGATATTTTGTGCGGTTTATAACTAATCCCTTAATTGCTGATTAATAATTACGTGATTACACCAAACCACCTTTTACCACGTAGACGCGCGTATGTAATAAGTAATTTTTCGTAATCACTGTGAGAGTAACACTGCACAGAGAATATCGTACATCGGAAAGACGTATATATATATATATGTCCGGGACAATTAATGCTTTGGCTGAAAGAGACGTTTATGTACCCCAAAGGCACAAGAGCTTAAAGTCGTATTGTAGCTTAAGCGTCAAAATATAGTATTATTGAACTTAATACAATATTATTGTAAGTAGGGGGCGTGATGAAAATTATGATTGAATATTGGATTGCAAATATTGACAGTTTGAGAAGCACTGATTTAATCTCAAGGTGTACAAATGTCCACATTGGTATGGCTTGGATGTAAATAGCAGGTTCTATGTCGGGTATCATCTGACTTATTATTTAAAATTACGGAAAATATTTTTTGTGATTTGCCTACCTTTATGCCCGAAAGAAATTTACAGCCTGGAGCTTTCAATACAATAGTTAAATGATTCCAAATTCAATCTAGAAGACTACAGACTTTGCAGCTAAATATTCTGATTAACTCATCGATTAATTAATTTCATTTAGAAATGTTTAAACATTTTGTAATTCCTACAAATTTTCATTATTAGTCATACTTTTAAGGTTTTCTGTTTCACTTTTTATCCGAATGTCTTAAGCAATCTAATTTAAGAGCCTCATTCCAATTTAATGCAAAAATTCGTGTTGAAATAAAAATACAGTTTTTCTTTATATCTTAAATATAAAGTGATAATATATTGTAACAGTATTACACAAGGATATCAAACTAAAACGACATTTTGTTCTGCATTAATGTATAATTCAAGATTTTTATTTTTTTTTTCTATTCATTCAGCGAAAAAGTATTCTCTTGTAGATAAGACAAAACTATTCTAAATTCATATTTTATACATGGCAAGAATAATCTTTTAATATACAGGATTAATTAAAGAAAAGGCACGCTCGGAAAAAAGTGCATTACAAGATGTAGAAGATAAACTAACAAGTTAGAAAACTTATAATATGAGCTAAAAAGAATATAAAAACTTGTTCTGTACTGTCCTTTATGTAGTAAAATGGAATGTATGAGAACACATTTGCTCGTCTGGAATTTTCTTTTTATGTGGATATAGTCGGGAACTTCAAAGATATAAATTTTAGTCTTTGAAGAGTTTTCTTACCTTTGATATTTTACTGTGCTTCTATTCGTACGGAGGAATGGTGTATATTTGCTTAATCTGATAACTCCTATTTATATTAATACCTTTTGTATTTTTAATAAATGATTTGTTCAGTTTAAATTAAGTAAATTTTTAATGAAGAAGGAAAGCTGTTGTCACACAAAAAAGGCTTGACACATAGAATCGTGAATTAAAAAGTGTGTTGGTAAATTTGTATTTAAAATCCTGAGGAAGGATTAAGTTATTTTCTTTAATGAGGAGTATGTTGTAATAAATGCACAATATTATTAAAACATTTGGAAAGATATTTATTAAATATATGATTATAATTCACTTGTGACAGGTCTTTACGCGATCTTCTACCAACTAATCCTCTTGGAGAATCTTTGGGCTAGCATTCACGTTTATTTCACAGGCATCCTCTGAAGAAGAAACCCTGATATGCAAATTATTTAGAGTAAATAAAGTTAGAGTTTGATAATTGTAGGTCAGAAGGAGAGGGGCATCTGAATGCAGCGTTACTAAAGCGAGATTTATGGATTTATGCATTTTGACTTAAGGACGGAATTTGGCTACTAGACTAAATTACTGGAACATGAATTAATAGGTAAGGATTGATTAAAGTTAAACTCATCTGATTATGTGCGCTTACTTACTTAGGGTTGTTGATTTCTTTATATCACCCTTAGGGCTTCCTTTTGCAGTTTACTTTGTTGTTGACTTGTACAATTGAATAATAATAAACTAGATTTATCATGGAGAGTTTTGGTCAAGTTTTGTTCCCTCCCACATCTTTAGGTAAAGATGTGGGAGGGAACAAAACTTGAGGGAAACTTGAACTCCTGTTTACCTAAATGAGGAAGCGACTTCAGGGGGAAGTTGCTTACATATTTTGAGAATTATTTGAAATGTTGGAATCAGAATTCTCCAAAAGATTACGAGTTATACCTTTATATCTCTATATATATAAAACAGTTTTTCGTGAGGCTCTAAAAAATTCATTGTCTGCAATCGCCGCATTGCCAACGTTCAAGATAACTCGCCAAGCTGGCAAACCCAATTCAGCATTTGTCGTACGCGCTGCATTGGCTATCATGTGCTTCGTTTCACATAATGTGGCCAAGAAAACTGCTATAGTGCATTATTGAAAGCTCTCAGAGAAAAATATCGCAATGATTGCCTGAACTGGAATCGTTACGAGAGAAGAAAGTCGTTAACTCATACGAAAACTTATAAACAATCAACGAAACTAATTACTCAACTTTCCAGGAAGCTGCATGAGCAGAAATTTATCAAAGCCTGATGTGTTTATCAATAAAGTGTTGGACAATGCAGCTTTAGTGATGGATTCAATTGAAGAGGAGCGCCAAGAATGAATTTTGCGAAAAAAAAGAACAAATGAATCGAACAAAGTATTGCATGTAATTTATAGTTATATCATTTGAGTAATAAGTATAAACACACATATTTAATTTGTGCTTCGTGGGTAGGTGACACCCTAGTTTAAATTTATACAGGGTAAATTTTTTTAACTGGCATTTTTCGCAGTCATCTATAACTTGTTCTAACAAGCACAATGGCTCGAAACTTGGAATATTGAGACTAATTATAATATAAAAAGTATTGTACCGTGAAATAAATATTAGTTCCAAAAATCACCAATAGGGGTTGCTTCGGACACTGTTATAGGCTACCAAACCGATAATTGGCATAAAATACGGGTATGAAAGCAAAATCTAAATTTAATAGTGGCAGCAGGGCAAGTAATTATGGCTAAAACATGTAGATAGCTCAGAAAATTACTATTCACAGCAGAAGAGAGTCAATTCAAATAAATATGCGATTTTTTTTTACCATAATGCACGTTATTGGCATTCTCCCTAAATCAAGGCTTCTCAAAGTTGCAATATGCATGACCCAATATTCAATCGTAATTTCCATCGCGCTCCCTTAATACAATAAAATTGCATTGTGAATTCAATAATACTATACTTTGACGCTCAAAACTACGATACTATTTAACATCTTAAGCACCCTCGCCGTATATAAACATCTCGCTAAGCTAAAGCGTTTATTTCTCTAGGCGTATATTTACGTCTTTCCAAAGTACGATATTTTATGTACACTGTTATCCATAAAACTATTCCGAAGGCTTTGGAATGCAATAAAAAGACTATGACAATGTTTGCGAAGGATTTACTTAATTCAGATTATTTGCTTCTTTATTGCTATCCCCAATACATCACATACTCGCGCCTACGTGGAATACGTTTGGCATTGGGAAGCGAATCGCGTAACTTTTAAACAGCAGTTAAGAAAATAATTATGAGCCATACAAATTATCAAGACAAATGTTAATTTTTGTTTTTAATTATATATATGATAATCCCATGTTGTCACTGGTAATTAATAACTTTGTTCGTAATTTAGTATTGTGAAATTGATTATAAAATACATCGTGTAGTACTGATACATTTATAAGTGTAATATATCAGTGTAAATGTGTATTTTATTTTTTATTATATCAGAATGTATTTTGTTGTTTACTTTCAGTAAATTAATAATTTTTTAAATAATATTTTGTTTTCGACTTTTCAGTATGCTCTCGCCCCCCTCGTAGAGTTTTCACGCCCTCAACGGGGTGCACCCCATAATTTGAGAAACGTTGCTCTAAATGATTTGAAAGAAATGATTAAGGGCTCACCGGACCCTTAAAACAGATATCCGTCTTCTCGAAAAACACCCTTCTTCAAATCAATGTAACTTGCAATAAAACAAAACAATAATTTGAAATTTTTACCACATGATAATCATATATATTTACAATATTTCTCGAATTTTCAGAGAATTTGAGAAAAAATTAAAAAGTTATACAGTAAAAAAAATTGGACAATTTTTCAGAAATAAGAAAATCAGTATTTTACACCGCGCAGGATTCTGAAATTCAAAATTGATCAAAATTTACAAAATTAATTTTACTCGGTATAAAAATTTTCACTTTTGACGTTATACTACCTTTTAAGTAATTTAGAAGGAAGAAATATTTTTTAAATACAATTATAACGAAAATTTTAAAATTTTAAGAAAAAAATTAATTAAAATTCAAATATAAAAAATTCTATTATTTTTTTTGAAAATTGATATATAAGTTATGAAGAACCTTATTTTGAACACGTGTATAAAATTTCAAATTGATATTATAAATAGTTTCTGAGAAATCCTGCGTGGTAGCTAAATTTTTTTGTTTTGCGAAAAATGTAGTCAAAGATAAAAAAAAGAGATAGAGTTTTCCTTAAAATTTCACTACTTATTTCTCAATAATTTCGAAAGTTTTCACAGTATCAACACAATTTTAGTACCAAAATACTCAGAAATATTGCAGCTTTAACATATATGTTTTTCAAAAAATTGAAAATTTGCAATTTAAGAGTTTTGTGAGCTCTTAAGAAAGTCGAAGAAACAGAATCATTGACAATTCACCCAAACAGAGAACGTAAACTTGTATTTGATACTATGATAAAACAATGTTGCAACTTGAAACGTCAATTAATCAATAAGGATCATTGTTGATACACATATAAAATAAATTACAATTTAAAAAAAAAAACTAAAAAAACACTTTTATAGTTAATTTTACTAAGAAGTAAAAAAAAAAGCAATTCGAATAAAATGATTAGCGAGAAAATTAATGTCATTGTGGTCAAAGCGGAGAGTGCTCTATATTAATTTTGTTACAATTTCTTACTAGTTCTATTTCGAAATGCTGAGTTAATGTAAAAATGTAATGCAAAGCACCCCATGCTTGTACCCCATTGGTATTAATTTTCTCGTTAGTATATTTATTTGAATTATTTTTTGTTTACTTTTTAGTTAGATTAACTATAAAAGGGTGTTTTGTAGTTTTTTTAAACTGTAATTTATTTTTTCATTTTTTAGTTCGCTCTGCCATAGAAGCATGTATTTTTAGTTTTTGTAACTATTATTTATTAATTGATACATGAGTTTATACGCATGCATATGTTTATAAGCATATATACGTTTATAATTAAGAGTATATAATTTTATAAGCATATTGTGTGTGCTTAAAACATTTCTATATGTACAAAGTTAATATTTTCTGCATACGTTTTAATGCAAACGATAAAATTTTAATTAGGTACACACGCTTTTTGTACAAACATCCGAGGCAAACTGCAACCAGTAAGTAATAGCACAAAAAAAAACAACTTGCAGAAGAATATATTTTATTCTTTGAATGACAATTCACGAAAACTATTCCGAGAACCAATAATTAAAATTTTACGGTTAAAGTGACAACTTGTGGCCGGAATTTCACTAGAGAAATAAATTATTCGTATTATATTAAACAAAATTTTAAGATTATATATATTCCAACTTTGTTATAAATAAATTTCTATTACATATACATTTCTTTTTTCAGAATTGTGGAATACGAATATTTTAGAAAATAGGCAATCAGATTCTTTGACAGCCGTAACGTATTATTAATACTATTTGTTTTAATTTAAAGTTTAGGAATGTAACATTGAATCCTTACACTTAGATTGAATTTCATCAAAACTGACTTTTCAAATTTCATGCCCAAATAAGTTTTCAAATGACAAAGAATTTTCCTTTCAAAATCCATTACAATGAATTTCAACAATTCCCATGTACAAAGATTTCACATTCATTGTACACCCAATCAAAAAGACCGGTGAAATTAAGTTATCTAAATTAATCAAAATCAAATGTAATTCCAAAATAAAGTTCTCTAAACTCTAAAGAGCTCTAAAACTAATTACATTTAAAAGATAATTTGTACAAAGTTTAAATACAAGAGGACGAAAGAATTTTGATGACTTTTAATGAAAAGTCAAAATTTGTCCCTGTGTTCTGAAATTTTAATCAAAATACGCAAAAATGCAAAAATACTTATTATATGATTCTGCCTATTTTTGCTACTACAGATGAAGTTAATTTTAATGAAAATACCTAAATTAATTGTCAGAATATGTAAACCACAAAGACATAAATATAAATTAATCCTTTAACGTATTTGAATTATATATATTTCCTCTCATAAAAAAGTTCTATATTAAATTAATGTAAAAAAATAACTTTTTAATACACATAATGATTTAAATATATAAATTATTATTTTTACAGTTCAATTTTACTGAAGAAAAATTATTGTGGCACTTCTATAATTGTTTTGGTTGTCGTCACCTCTAGCAGTTTGTTACGATAGGTTTATCAATATATTTCTACATTGCAACCATTTTAGATACTATGAACTTGAAGAACTCGCATACATCTCGTCAACTACAGGACTGTGCAAAAGATAAGGAACACATTTTTAATAATTTTTAACAAACTACTTTACGCTTTTAGTGAAAATCGATAAATATTAACAAAGAAACGATGCTCATCTTAAATGTTCAATAAAATTTGAACTACCTTATTTATATATAATTTTTGCAGATTAAGAAAAACTATCAGACATGTACTCCAAACATTACTCTTTGCGGGTTTAATTTGCTCATATTTTTCTCATGACTCCTGATTATTTTTAACTATTTGAATTAATGGAACAAAAACTCTGCATTTGGTTCATGAATTACAATAGAAGTAGTTGGAAGCCGGTTCATATTAAGTCGAGAGAGGAAGATAGCTTAATGTAGTTTTCCGATCGTAGAACTATAGGGTGCGTCGCAAGAACTTCCTGTTTTGAACATGCTTCTCGTAAGGAGATCAAGGGTTTGGTGAAAATGATGGAGAAGGATATTTGTGTTCTCGCACGGGTCTCTGTCTCAAACATATTGTTGTTGAGGCAGCAGCACGCTTTGGCGGTGGAAGATTATTTCTTGAACGGTCGGTCGGTAGTTACATTTCAGCGTGCCTTTCGTGGTAACTTCGATATTCCTGCACGAGGTCATGTTCCTGATCAGAAACGTGTTATAATGTGAATGGATGCATTCCGAGCAACGGTGAATGTCTCCAAAGAAAGGAATGTACCACCACAGATGTTAAAACTTCTGAAAATGTGGAACGAGTTCGTGTGTCAATTCAGACCAGTATATGACCATAATTTAACAATTCTTACCTGCTCTCCAACAAAAGTATCCTGACAACCTGTGATTACAACAAGATAGGGCCACATTCCACACTTCGAGGGTTTCCATGGTTGTCTTAAGAATAGCCCCTTCTCTGAACGACTAATCTCCCTGCGATGGGATGTAAATTGGCATGTTTTATCCTTAACTGATTACTTCCCGTGCGCATATCTCAAGTATCTGGTTTACAAAAATCTCTCCAAGAACCTGGATGACCTACAGAACAATTTCCGAGCGGAAACTGACAATACTTCGGTCGATATGCTTGACTGGGTGACTAAAAGTTTTTGAAATCGATTACATCAGTGTATTTATAATGTAGGGTTACATTTAACTTACAGTGAGTTTAAAACTGCGTAAATTCAAAGTTCCAATGTTGTGCGGTAGGCGGAAGATAACAATAAAGTTGAATGAAACATATAGTGAGTTTTATTGCAGTCTCAAAACGGGAAGTTTCCACGCCTCCCCCCATATTTCCAAGAGACAAAAGTAATATATTGATGATCACACAGTCAAAAGGAGCCATAAGTACCATCACAAGTCAGGGAGCCGCTTACTTAGTTTTAAGTGCAAAGCGCTATATAGGTGTGACAGTTGCTTAACTCGAAATGGGATTTGAGCTGCTTCTAATACCTCAGTTTTGAGGTATGCTGTTTAACGAAGACTTAATGCGGTAGGACATTATGACAGGATACCAATGTTGTGCATGTCATTTACTTCGGATAAAAGGTGAGCTCATTTTGCAAGGTGCAGATCACATCTACCTTTAGATCGTAGAAGTGGGGTCATGCTCTCTTCACTGATATGTCCAGATTAATTCTGAATACTTACTTTTGACGTATTCAGATATTGAAAGGATTAGAGATCATGTATCCTCCCTCCAAGATCAGGAAAGGGCATTACTATGGTAGTCGTGATGATATGATCTGGGTTGGTTGTTGATGAGTGTTCAGAACTGTAGAACTTTCAATGAGATACCTTGAACATTCTGAACTTAGTGTCCTGTGTTAGGTATTACACGTAAACAGTAGGACATTTCTTAATTTGTATGGGCGATACTTCTCTTCTATACAGATCTTGACTGGTCAACGAATTCCACAAAATTGGTGATATCATAGGATGGAGTATCCACACAGCCAGATCTCTGAACTTGAATCCCCATGAGCAATCCAGACATGGACTTGGCAAGTCAGTTGCAGTTTCTTACTTCTCTCTATAAAAATGAAGTAGTACAGTCAAATGTTTTATCGTCTTATATAATGTTTTACAGAATTTTCATACCAGTTACACTTGAAATAATTCTGTAGAGTTTGAAAAATCCGCAAAAACGTGTTCGTTATTTTTAATTTTGCAATAAAATGTATTTATAAAATTTTGAAATATTTACATTTATTAACATTCATACGTTTTTGATTCTAATTGTCTTAAGGCGATATGGTACCCTAAAAATTATCAAACTATCGATTTTTTTTATTGGCTTATATGATGCTTTTAATCCTTCTTAATGTGTCTGAAATTTTGCAGACACATTAAGAAGGATTAAAAGCATCATAT
>BMAV01005338.1:91829-102773 GCA_019973955.1 Trichonephila inaurata madagascariensis
TTGCAAAAATGCTTCTTTGCGAGTAAATTTTGGAAGAGCCTATGGATTTTGTGAATATATTCAGGCTCTTAAAATTATGGAAAAAAAGAGTATGAATATTTGTGTACATGTTGTTTATTATAGTAGTATAGAACTGCGCATGAAATAAACTCTAAAATGTGTGTGTAATTTTTTTAAAAATTGTTAAAATAATGTTTTATGAAATATTGACCTTTTTGTTTATATATTCATTATACAAGTATATTCTTTTATTCTTGTAAATTTTTTAAAAAATTTGTGGTAAGCAGTTTGAAACAAACTAATTAACATTACATAAAAGTTTCAGATTATTGGAGGAATTTTTTATCATGCTATTTAAGAAATGAAAACTTTAAACTCATTTTTCTCCATGTTGAATTTTTGTACATTCACTGTTATTCAAAACCCTAAGGCTTTTTTGATAATTGAAGTAAGGGTTTGAAACTTTTTATACATGTTCTGAAATGTATGTTTTGTAAAACTGTGCATTGAATTAGCTCTAACATGTTTAGTACTTTTTCTAAAAAATTTCAAAATCAAAATTAATGTTTTTCGAGAATTTTTGTAAGTTTAACTATAAAAAAATTAATAAAAAATTAAAGAGCAGTAGCAGAAATAAACCCATGCACATTTTTATGTAGTATATTATAAGGTACTTGGAAAAAAAATTTTGAAAGAAAAGAAACATATTTAAAAAAGCCTTAGGGGTTTAAAAAATGTTTAAAAAAATTTAAAAACTTTAAATTTTACAAACATTTTGCAACAAATTAAAATTTTTTTGTATGGAATTATTATTAAATATTAACCTTTATAAAATACAATTAAAACCAAATATCCAATATTAAAAATAACAAAATTTTTAAAGATGGTACCATATCGCCTTAAAAGTTCCTGTGCTTCAAAATACATTCAATTCAAAACTCAATATTGCAATAAAGATACTTTTATTTGAGGATGATTTCCAATCTCAAATAATGTGTAGTTAAATTCTATATAATTATAGCTATTATATTTAAAACCCGTGTGTTTGTTTAGTTTAATGAATTTTTTTTTTTTTTTTTATGATTTAAATGATTTTTCATGATTTTTAATTTGTAAATGTTTTACTATTTTACAAAATATTAATAGAATTATTAGTATAAAACAATCGTTATTTAGTTTTTTTCAATATCACAGTCAGAAATTCTCTAACAGTACAAATGGTATATAGAGACTTTTTTCTAAATATAATTGAGTTTCTACTAATTCGGGTTTAGCTTTGTTTAGATGAATTCCTTTTGTCATTTAAGATCTTTTCATATAACTCAATACTTCTCAACTTTCCTGTCTAGATATGCGATACGTCATTGTTTTTTAAGAAAGTTGAAGTAAATATCTTTAGCAAAGTAAAAGTACTTTTAAATGTATCAATTTTATTTATTCTTTTTATAAAAATATATGTCATAATGAAACTATGCTTGAATTCAAGTAACGACTAAGCACATAATTACTTAGCACACAACACATGGGATGACATTGTAATAAAATATCATTTATATTAAAATAATAAATTTAGAGGGGCTCATTTGCAATATATTAATTTCATAATGCGTGCATTTATATATCATTCAGGTAATTCAATTTTAAGTATTCATTAAATTCGAAGAACATACCATTTTGTTCTCTTTTCAAAGGATTTCCCAATCCTCCCAAGCATTTTTGAATTGGATTACATTAGAAAGAAGTAATAATTTTGATTTTCGTGGTCAGAGAATTTGAGTGGTCAGGATCGTGAATATTTTTGTGAGTTGAGCTTTTGAGTCTAGGTTCCACTGAAGAACCCAGTGTAGAAAGGCTGTTAAATGTTAAATCAGAGCTTCTCAAACTTTCAGTATACGTGACCCACTATTCAATCATCATTTTCAACGCACCCCCCTTTATACAATAACAATGTATTGAATTCAGTAATACTGTACTTTGACTAAAGCTACAACACGACTTTAACCTCTTATGTGATACCGAAGTATATAAATGTATCACTCAGCCAAAACATTAATTTTCTGAACATATATATACGTCTTTCAGAAGTACGATCTTTTCTGTGCCGTGCTATCCATAAAATTATTCCGAAGGCTTTGGTATGCAGTAAAAGGACTTTGACAGTGTTTGCGAAGGATTTACTTTTTTCAGATTTTTGCTTATTCATTCATTTTTTCCTCCCCGTAAGAAAACATCAAAATGCACTCATCTATGTAGAAAACGGTGTCATTGGGAAACGAATCGCGTAACTTTAAATCGGCGGTTAAGGAATTAATTATAAACCATACAAATAATCAAGATAAGTCTTAATATGTGCCCATGGGGTCACTGATAATTAGCAAACTTAAACTTATTCTTAACTTAGTATTGTTAAGTTAATAATAAAATATAAATTTTACAGTACTGATACATTTATAAGTGTATTATATCAAAATGTGTATTTTTCATTTTAATGTATTAGAAAGTATTTATTTTTTTGCTTACTTTCAGTAAATTAATAATTTTTTAAATAATCTTTTGTTTTCGACTTTCAATATGTTCCCGCCCCTCGTAGAGTTATAACGCACCCCAAGGGGGCACGCCCCACAATTTAAGAAATGCTGTGTTAAATATTCAAAAATCGAAAGTACTCATGTTGGCAAAGTATGAAAGTTTGGACACTGTGATGGCAGCTCAGGTGTCGTCTACGTCACTTGACGGAGGCTCAAATTTACAAGACCTATCCCTGATTCCAATCGTGCAAACACAAATTGCACAGTTAATAAAAAAATTAAATCAAATCGAAATCATACTTCAACTTTAACACACATAAAATTAAAAATTGATACATTAAGGTATCAGACTGCGTTCGAAAACGTGATTTTGAAAAAGCATGCAAACGATTATTTTTTTAATAATTAGTGTCACCTACATTAGAATACCCGTATAAAATTGTTTTAAGAATATTATTACAATAAAAAAATATTTAAATGCGATAGTTTGCAAAAAATTATTATATAATTATTTATTTTCAAAACATTCTTTTTTATATGGTCTTAGGGGTGTTAAATTTCTCTAGAGGGCTGAAAATATATACAAATTTCAAACAGTTATAATTCTTTTAAGTTTAAATTAAATAATTCAAATCTTCCACACATTATTTAAAAAGGCTTGGGGCTTAAGAAAAGTAAAAACTGTTTAAAATATGATCGTAATTTTTAAAATTATAAGTATATGAAAATAACAAACTATTTTCTATAAGAAATATTTATTAAATTTTACGTTGCGCATGATATTTTCTAAAATAGTAGTTTTAATGAGTAGCTATAAGATGATTTATAAAGTTAAATGTATCCATAATACACCGTAGTAATATTATATTAGTAGAATAATTAATTATATTTTTTTAAAAATTAAAAAAATTAAATTTTTATATTTTTAAAAAAAAATCAATATTTTTTAATACACAAAAGATACATTATTCTTAAATGATGTAGGGTTTAAAGAGTATGATACATTTTATAATTCTATAGAGTTTTATACATCAGAGGTTACTATTTTAGAAAATAACGCGCGCAACACAAAAATTGCTTAATATTTATTACAGAATTTTCATATGATTATAATTTTTAAAATTATGATTATATTTTAAACATTTTATACTTTTCTGAAGCATCATTCCTTTAAAAATAATGTGTAAGAGGCTCGAAATATTTATTTTAAATTTAAAATAATTATACCTGTTTGAAAATTGTTTATATATTTTCAGCCCTCTAGAGAAATTCAACACACCTGACACCCCTTATGAAAAAGTTTTCAATAATAATACTATTTTGCCCATATATAGTTTAGACCTGTGTATAGAGCCTGAACAAGGATTTTTTAAATATATAACTCAGAAGTGGATTTACCCATATTTTAATACATCAAAATGAATACACTTTAAAAAAACAACCGATTATTTTTTCAATTGGTAATGACTCTGAAAAAACGGTGAATTATTCAATAATCCTATAGTCCACGCTCTCTGGAGAACTCTCAGCTATCAAAATGTAAAATGTTATTATTATAGAAGCATTTTCAATAAAAGCAGAATGTTTTGAAAATAAATAATTCTAAGTTCATTTTTTGCCAAAATATCGCATTTAAATAATTTTTTATTGTAATATTCTTAAAACAATTTTATGCGTATTTTCTAATTTAAGCGATACTAAATATCGTGAAAATTATGAATTTATATGATTTTTCAAAATCATATTTCCGATGGTAGTTGTATATCTTAAGCAATTTGAATGGTCAATATATATATAAATCCCATTTCTATTTAGATTAAAACTGTAACATGTTTATTAGTGAGAAAAACGAAAAGTAAGCTAGATGAAATGAGAGAGACAATTGAAACATAATCCTTTACACACAAATTAAAGTTATCATTATTGTATTTGTTTTCACTTGGCATCAAAATATAACATTATTTTCGAATTAAAACAAGTCATATTATTATTATTTATTTTGTTTTGAAACATCATTTTTTTCAGTCAAGTTTGATGAAAAGCAAGAAAGTGTTTTTATTAGTTGTGCCAGAAACATTAGCACGAATACTTTGTACTACATTTTTTTGGACGCGTTACAAAAAGTATTATTAGTTATCTACAAAGTCAATACCAGGAAGAATTTAATGATATATATACCATCCGTACTAGTCTATCGAGAACTTTTTTTATTTTCTCGCTTTAGCATACATTCCATATTAAACTTTTTTCTTTCTTTTTTTTTCATTCGAATTTTTTCCTTCATATAGCTTTTTTAGCTGGTGTCAAATTCTATAATTTATCATCTTTACTTTCTCTTTTATGCAAAAAATAAAATTCTTTTAGGTTTTTGGATGGACTAAATTCAATTTGAAATCTGCTGTGTGCCACTTTTTTTTTTCTTTGCTCAGTGATTTTTTAAAAATTATTAATTTATGCGTTCATCGCTTAATTTGCCTAAATGTTTCAGGCAGATTTGTGATTTTTCTTGCTTTCCTCTATCTAAAAAAACAACTCAAATGAAAAAGATGGATATAAAAAATATTTTGGCATCCACACACATGATTACATCTGATAAGATTTTGTTCATGATCTTTTAAATAACTAAAAAAAAAAATATATATAACTGTTTCACTTCTGAGTTGGCTTGTTTCCAAGTGTTCGCAAAGTTTTTATTTTTTTGCTTGAAGTGGCAAAAATAATATAAATGATTCCAAGTGTATTTACATTTGAAAATCATTTAGGTACCTGTCATATATTTACGATATCCGTTTTAATGCATATTTTTCAAAATGATCTATGTGAATGTGTTCTTTTTTTAAAAACGTTTTTATTATATCTTACCCTTATAAAGCTGTATTTCTATTTTTTAATGTTCTAACATGACACAGCAGCTGTTTAAAGAATTCATGTTTTATATCATAATTTCCGGAAATTTATTTTGATTTAAGATTCCAAGCTGCATGTTATGTAAATTTTGTTATATTATTACTTCTCTTTACGGGCGAAAAAACACTTTCAGTGCTATTTCAATTTAAAAACCGATACTGTATTTTAATTTCTGATTTATCTGAAGTATTTTTAGAAAGAAAGACATCATATATACATACATATATATATATACTGTCTTTAAACGTTTGTTATAATTACCTAATTATTAGGATCTTTTTAGTAACAAAATGTAGATAATACTTTATATTTAGTGCATTAAGTCATAAACTTACTTTTTAAATTTTATATCTTTAGCCTCTTAACTGCCACCGGTGTATATATAGGTTCCACTCAACTGGTGCTTTATATGCTTCGGACATACATATACCTTTTTCCGAAATATGATCATTTTCTTTGCTTTGATATTATTAAAAATATTTCGATGCTTTTGGCCGCAATAAAATGACCTTGAATAAGAAAAATTTCCTTATCTGTGCCTTTTCTTTTCCCTGCAATACACTGCGTACGCGTGCCTATATAAAAAATGGTGGTACTGGGGATCGAATCACGTCACTTTCTATCGGCAGAAAAAGGTTAATAAAAATCAGTTACCGTTTTAGAAAGTACGATGCTGGAAAATAAAATTATTGTACTACTTGAATTCCTGAACAATAGAATGATTCTTTAGTTGAGATCATGTATTCAATTACGTCGTATTGTTATTTTAAAATATTAAAATCAATATTATATCAAAATAATTAAATGTATAATTTAAAAAAAGTGCTGAGAAAAATAATAGAATTAAAATTTAAGGCCAATCATATTTAAAATTTTCAGCTTAGAGTTTTCACGATGCTCTACAAATGTAACAGACTACGTGAGCTTTGAAATATATTTCGGGCTGCGGTAGCCCAGTGGTTAAGGTATCGGACCATGGCAGGCACATGTCATGAGTTCGAGCCCAATACCACTGAAGACCCGCCGTGTAGGGCAGCGATGCACGGTAAATCTGTCGAGAGCTGAAACGTCCTCCCGTTGGTGTGGTGTGGCAGTTAGAAGAGGGGGGTGCCAGCTCAGGTGTCGTCCACGTCACTTGACCATGGTCAAAATTACGTGGTCCTTCGCCAAAAGGCCCTCGTGTAGCTGAACAGTGCGACGTTAATATTTACTCAAACTTGAAATACATTGCATGTGTGTGTATTCTTTTTTATTTAATCAATACTGTATATTTTATTTTGGAAGTTTTTTAAAGTAACAAATATATATACTTTTTAAAAGAAATTGAACATTTTCATCGAGGAGTTTCTTATAAAAAAAATCCTTTTTGAGCATTCTGTGTGTGTGTGTAGATATAAAAGTCCACGAAAAATATATTTAAAACTTGTTGAAAAAAAAACTTTTTTCCCTTATGCAAAACTTTTTTCCGCTTTAAGCTGTGAATTTCAAATCTTTAAGTTATTTTTTAGTTTCCATTGCTCTATTTTAGTTTTTATTTATTTATTTATTTATTTTTTACTTTCTTGGATTTTACTGCTTTTATTTGCAAACACTTCATGATTTCTCATATACTATAAATTTTAAATGTTTTTAGCAAAGTCATATATACTTGTTCGGTTTAAACGTCTTTAATTTACATTCTATTGGGAAGCAACGCAAAGAGCTATTTGTGACCTCCTATTTTGAATCAGGCCCAAGTGAAAAGGATGACACCTAAATTGTTATTCTTCCCCAAAAATTCCTCACTACGCCAATAGGAGAATTTTTGTCCTCGACGGATTGAACATGTGTCATCTTCTCTACATGGTGAATTTCCAGTGGCACTAGGTTCGAGCCTACAGCCAATAGCTACGAGTTCGTGACCATGACTACTCGGCTACTGCAACCATTTTACTTTCTCCAGAGTTCAATTAGAATAATATTTTCCAACAATATCATTCGGAAATTTATTTATTTGAAAGGAATTTTGTTTTAAGTATTTTTTTCATTTTATTTTACTCTTCAATTCGAGTTTCGCTCAGTGATTAAAAGTTTAAGTGGGAACAGTATGATTCAATTAGCAAAAATTTGTCAAAAAACTCATATCTAATTTTTGTAGTCTAAATTATTTATATACGAGGGTTAAGGCAAAAGTCATGGAAACTATTTTTTTTTTCTTGAAAATATCAGACCCGTTGGAAAATGTGACATATATAAACAGAAGGACAAGTTGTTAACTACATGTGTGGAGAATGAATAGCACTTAAATATCGTAATACACTAATTTATTAGGGTAGTATATAAAGGGCAATGTGGCCTTCATGGTGCAAAAGAATGACAACACAGTACACATAAAGTTGACATGACAAACCTGGGCCTAAAGACCCTCAATGTAGTCCCCTGCTACTGTCACCACACGCTGCCAACGACGTGGGAGGCGCTGAATACCACCAGCCTCAGCATTTGCCGCACCATGTGCGAATCGGGTCACCTATTGGCGCAAAGCATTAGCAATGTCTTCTCGTGTTGCAAACTGTCTATCGCGTATTGGTTCCTTAATCTTGGAAATGAGATTAAAGTCACAGGGTCATATCAAATTCATTGTGACATTCCATCGCATTTCTCTCTCGGAGAACGGTTATTTTGATGCTCAAAACGGGTTACTTCCATCTCACACGACACTTACCAACTGACAGATTTCACAACCCTCACTGCGTTACTACCAGCTATCACAGAGTCATCTGTTGTTCCGCATACACACTATGGCTGCAGAACTTCCCCATGACACATATACGTTTGTGATCCGTTCACATATGTACAAGAAGAAAAAAATAGTTGACGTGACTTTTATGCCCCAATCCTGGTATATATATATATATATATTTCTACAAATTCACAAAATTTGAAAGCTCTAAGTTTAAAAAATGCAGAATTATGATGATTTTTACTATTGTTTGTTTGTATTCACATTCCAATGACACAAATCAAAATTTATCTCAGAAAGATAAAAGTTTGTCTTCATTCAAAATGCTAAAGAATTTTTTTCCATAGTGCTCAATACTTGGACTTTTTCACTTGTTGCTAATAGTAAATGAAACAAAAGTTGGTATGCATTTTTAAATCAAAGAAATACTTATTTTTTAAAAAAATAATTGAAGTTAGAATTTACACGTTTTCAAGGAGTTTTCAATAAGCATTCATACAAAGAAGTATTGTACAGATATCAACCATGTTATCGCTAAATCTATACCAACTTTTATTATACATAGTTTAACGAACTTGTAAATAAAAATTCATATATGTACGTCGATTTTTGCAGCAGGAGTAGCATTTTAAAATCACTTCATAAGTTGCAGGTTTTTCTTTCAAAAATTAAATGGATAGTTTTTTCATGAAATTTTGAGCACAAAATCTGTTCTACATTATATATAAACATAGGAGGCTACCCAAAAAATTATGAAAATCATTAAATTAAAAATGTTTGTGTAAATCATACCATATCCCCGTGAAATTTGAAAACCTGAATATTCAACATTTTATTAAAACATTTCATTTCTCGTCTCTGCATTTCTTTCTAAATACCTTATGTAAAAAATTTTTTTTTTTTTTTACTTTTGTGTTTCATGATAATGAATCCAATGCTCTCATGATGTTGATTCATCTAACGATTTTTATGAATTTTGGATTTTTTTATAAATTGTCTAAAAATGCTTCAATGGGGCTTATGCAATTTATCTGTCAAAGGTTTGAAAAGAGGTCTCTTATGCAACGCTGAATGAGGGGTAGTCGACAACATTTCTATACAATATGTCCCTCGTTTTTCTACGAAGACGGTAGAGGGTTGGAGACAGTTCAACATTACTGCACCATTGTCGATCTGCACCAAGCAGAAAAGGAGGAAAGTGGTTCACTTTTTGTTTGCGGAAGGTGTGATACCTGTGCTAGAAACTAGCTATCCCTCAATTGTACCCTCAACGACATGCACATTATCCTCAGTGGTTGACGTCGATGTACTTCCCGAGCTTTCATCGTCACATAATTAAGTTCTTATCTGTTTGAAGACAGGGATGGCTCTAGTAGTTTTGCCACCTCGGACAAAAATGGAAAATTCCACCCCTCTCTCTCTAGAGAAAAAAAATTATAATTGAAAAAGGTAAATTGTTCACACAAACATATACGTATATATATATACTTTCTTTTAAGTCAAATACAAAATAATTTGAAATTAAGGACATAATTACCTGTTACTGTTTCAAACGAGTCAAGTGTATGAAAAGGAATCGCCCATTTCAGCATGGCAATTTCTTTTGAAAAGGATCTACTGATGGTGGGGATTAAATGTTTATTTCAACTTATAGTAGCTACATTCTAGACTAAAATAAAACATCTCCTGTGACACTTTATCTACAAAAAAAAACTCGGATTGCCTCTGTTAATTTTTGGATAGCTGACACTGGACATGGTATTGGTGAAAGGAATGCCCATTGTGACCGTACTCAGGAATGAGAAGAATACTACTAGAAAAAGAGGTGCACACTTATCAAATTTCAGGATTGAACATATACCCCTACCTCGAACTCTTAATTTTCAACATAAAAGAAAACTGACATTAAACATACATAGCACAAAATAAGGAAGTAAGATACGTTACATGAAATACCAAATTCATACCCAATAATATTTCAGAAAATACATCATATGTTTTGTAACAAATGAATATATATATATATCAAATTCAATCCAAATGCCACCCATAGAATCCCCCCCCCCTGAAAGGTTTCCGGCTTGTCCGGCCCTAGAGCCACCTCTGTTTAAGAGCTCAATCCATTCGTTGATCTTGCTTCGCGATAAAAAGCGGTCACCATATTGTGTTTGCATTCGACGAATTATTTCCGCATGTATCGCACCTTCCTCAAACAAAAAACGAATCTCACTGTCCCCATTTCCTTCTTGGGGCAGATGAACAATAGAGGTGTCATGTTGAACGGACTTCTGCACCCCCAACCACTAGAGCGAAAACGAGTGACTTATTGCATAGAAAAGCTGCGGACAACCCCTCATTCAGCTCTGGATATTAACGCTGTTACGTAACATTTGAAAGAGAAATTGCAAAAGTCTCTTTACATTTTGACTTTCCCTCGTATATTTTAACTTTTAGTGACGTATAAAAGAAACAATTACATAAAATTTAAATATTATTTTGATTGCACGGATGCCTTTGACAAACTTCAGCTATACAGGGTTTCCGGGCTAAAATAATCCAAAAGCAATGGCTTATTCTTAAGGAACTACTCATCAGAACGTAATAAACTGTTCATGTGTGGGTTGGAAAACTTTCCGAGATTTTTTGGGTCTAGTCCTATCGGTCGCACGTGCTCGTATCCAATCGCAAACGATAAACTTTTTACACTATTTTCATTAGTAAAGATGTGAAAGTGACAGTATAAAAGGTGCAGTGCGTACTTTGGTTAACGAAATTTAAATCAGTCAC
>BMAV01005338.1:118766-132345 GCA_019973955.1 Trichonephila inaurata madagascariensis
CCCCCCCCCCCGATATTCGAAGCTAGTCTTCCTTCGTTTTGAAGAAAGTCAAAGAAAAATTGTTGTCAGTCATCTGTAATTGTTTTTAATTTTGATAGAAAGAGTTGGCTTCGTAGGAATATATTGGCTAATCTTATGCACAAAATCACTCACCAAAGTCAGTTCATTATCGCAAAAAAATCAGAGCAGCAATCTTATAATTTAAGCAATATTAGGCAATTTTTTGAAATTTTATAAAAAAAAGTAAGGATTATTCAAAGGCTAAGAATATAACTTTTTTGTACAAAAGATGAAAAAAGTTAATAAGCCCCAATATGTTGTCCTTAGTCGCAAAAGAAACATTTATATAAATAAGAATAATTCAATCCTTTTATAGCTATAAACAAATTTACCGAGATACATGAAGCTCTTCGGCAACTTTAATACGTATATTTGTAGTCATAATATTTTGTATTTGATATCAGCTTATTGTTTGCGTTTTACTATCAAGTATTCAAAAAATTCAAAACATTTTATCTTTTTTACTAATGAAAACAATTTATTAATGTTGGAAAAAATATAATTTGAAATTTCTAATGTATATTTACAGAATTTGTTTTTAGGAACATGAGGTAAATTGATAAATTATTAATATTTCATTTACGAGTTCTATTAGTGTCAAAGTAATAAGCCGGACCTCATAATTTAAATGACGATAGAGCAACGAGAACGATAGCGGAGCTAGAACCCCCACTTCTTATTTCCACACCACGACAACGTAAGGATTTTGATTTAATGCGTATCAGCTCTGCTACACAATGGAACCTCTAATCGTGACCATTTTTCAATAAAACATGTAGAGACTACAATGTCGTACAATTCAACAAGGGCCAACATTTATAGGCTTAGAATATTCACATTTTATAGCATAATGCGAAACACCTAACTGCTATTCATTTCATTTATTTGCCACAGTAAATGTTTTATCATAATTTTCAGCTTATATAAAAAGAATTAGATCAAATTAAAATAAGATTTTAATTTTTGAAAAATGCTTGTTAATAAAATTTAATCTTAGGATTCGTTGAGTATTATGAATTCTAATGTGTCACAATGTAATGGATTATAGAAAAATAAAAAATGACAATTATACATCAAATCTACCATTCCTTTATGGAAGATATATATGAGAATTCTTAAGAAATTTTAAATTTTTAAGATTTCTCTGGCATGTTCTAAAAAAGAAAAACAATTATAAATGGAGTAACAATGAAGTTTCCAAAAAAAAAAAACATAGTTTATTTATGACAATATGTTTATTGACATGCAGAGGCTGTGAATACTTGTAAGAGCTTTTATACTTACTTCATTATCGATTTGAGAAAGTCTGAACTTTACATTATAACACAAAAAGACAGGATCAGAAATTTTGTTTTTTATTTTATTTTGTATTTTTGATTATAATTATGTGCAATTTATGATGCATTATATTATTTACTTCTTATTTCTAATTTGATTTTTTTAACTTTTAACACCAGGTGTGTACCAAATTCCTGCATTTAAATGAATTAAAAATAAATTTAAAACATTTTATAACTATTTTAATAAATTTACTTAAAATCAAAATATAAATAAATTTTCTTAAATAAAATTAATTAAATTTGGATTATTTTATTGTACCTTTTTCTACAAAGATATAAGCATTTAATTTTTTTATGAAATGCTATATATTATCACCACTGTTTTGTGCTATTTTTCTCAATGCTCTTAGTAATATTGAAGAATAAATCTAGGTGAAAAGCAGCTTAAATTGTAAGGAAATATTTTTTTTTAAAAAAAAAATGTAATAAATAAATTTCTTGAATTTTTTTGAACTGAAAACATTAGTAATTACTGCAATGGATTCTGCAAGAAAACATGTTTCCCTAGGGAGATTATTTGTGTTTAGGGACTTTCTAAGTCACGAACATCCCCACTCTTCAGTGGGGTATCAAGGACTACCCTGCTTCTTTTGTCCGCCGATGTATGGTGCCATCAATCAGCTTCAAAAAAGGGGGAAGTAAACTTTGCTGGAAGCGCCGTCTTTAAGGGCATTTTTCTCACAAAAACCGCCGTCTCCAAAAGGTTAATGGAATAGTTTGGCAAAAAGTATCGAAAGAAGTATTTGTTTCGCTCAAAACAATTAAATTTGGGTCGTATGGTGCTATTATACACTTCAATGAAGGATTAAGTGGGTGTCTAAAGGTTTTTAATAATATGAATGTAGAAAATTCTGGAGTGTTTACCTTACGGGGATATAAACATTTAGATAAATGCAGAATCCGTGAATCAATTCATAATGCAGACCCCAAAACAAAGAAACACAGGAAAATTTTAAGAGCACTTAAAAAGAAAAAAATAGTGTTTTAGAAGTAAAAGTTGGGGATAATTATATAAATCTGGTGCATTTTAATAAGAAAGTGTTTTTCTTGTAATCAGATGAGTTTAATGTTATTTTTGTCGTTTTCTCAAAATTAGTTTTCTCACATTTTTTCTTACCGCAAAACACAATATCTCAAAAAGTTATGCTTGAATGAAATAAAAATTTTATATTTATGTTTTTTAAATACTTGTACAGGGAATAGACTTTTCTTATGGTTTTGTGTTGAGTAGAAATAATTTTTTATATAGCAATAAAGTGAAAATTACAATAGCTTTTAAAGAAAATGTCAACGTATAGAAGCTCGAAACACAATAACTTCCCACGTAATAGTTATATTACCAGAATAAGAGTCTATTCCCTGGAAAAGGTTGTATGCTATATTATTCAATTTACAAAATGTCAATATATTTATTTTTTTTCAGTTATCATGTTTTGCGTTAAGTCTTATTTTTGCTCATTTTTTTTATAAAATACCCCTTTGACAGTAAAAATGTACACTAACAAAACTTTTCTTGGGTATTTTTCTAATTTTAGAGACCCATTAGGTCATAAAATATGCATTTACAGGCAAAATTCAGGTTAATTCAAAATATTTTCTTCGAAGGTGCTCTGTTACCTTAAACAAAGGAAAGTTACGTATTTTATGAATGTGTTGAGCATTTACTGCATGAAAATGAAAACAAATGAATACAAAGTATATAGTTATTTAACTGATCAGACACAATTCAAGAAAAGCATATCTTTGTATTCATATAAAGTATTCTATAATGAAAATTAAGTAGTAGACTTTTCATAAATTGGTTACTTTTTCAATTCCTACTATTAGCTCGTACTGTCTATATATTTGTTTATTTATATATCTGTATATTTATTTATTGATCTCGGTGGAATTTTCAATCGTTAATAAAATACATTTTAAAGCGCTCAATTGAGCTGAAATTTTATATACAGGATCATTTTGGACGACAATACAATAATTTAATTATAATTAATAAAAATTAATTGATTAAAACTAATTATTTAAAGAATTACAAATACAGCCACGTTGGCGACTTGTGTCAAAACTTGAAAATGTTTTTTTCTCACGTGTTAAGGTATTCAGTTGGACTGAAATTAAAAGGACAAAACGATACTTTAATGATAATTAAAAGAAACTAATTACCATTAATGTTGTGATTCTGTCCTAAGTATATACACATTTATATTAATTGTAACTATTTAATAAAAAGTAGCTGAAATAAAATTTTTCGTTGTTGATCTAATTAGGAATTGACTTAAAAACTATTTTTTTATATTACTTGTTATAAAGAAATTCGTAATGTCCTGTTGTCTTCTTTACTACTTTCTGCGTTTTGCAGCTTCATCACGAAGACGACAAAAGAACAGTAAGTCTATTACAGATGCACCTTGATATTCAAAATACTGAAAGATTTTTCGGGCAGTCTTTATTACCTCAGTATGTGATGTTTTGGAGTTTGTGTGGTGTCCTTAATGTTTGCATTTGTATCATTTTCCAGCATTTTTTTTTTACATTAACAGTGCACTTAGGTTTTTTTCGACCTGCAAGAATGTGGCCAAGTTACCCAAATTGCTGGGTTATTGAGCGCCGAGTGGTTGGGACTCTAAAATGTATTCAGATGGGTAGACTTTCAAAACTAGAAATATAACTATACAATTTAACACAATATAGTTTGTATTTTTTAAGGTATCCGACTACGATCGTAACCGTGATTTTGCAAAAGCGTATATATAGATAATAATTATGATATTTAGTGTCACTTAGATAGAAAATGTATATACAATTGTATTAAAAATAGTATAACAATAAAAAATTATTTAAGTACAATATTTTGACAAAAAATGAACATAGAATGACCCATTTTCAAAACATTCTCCTTGTGAAAAATGCTTCTATTATAATAATATTTTGCCTGTATATATCTCAGATCTCTGTACAGAGGTTCAAGTAGAATTTTTGAAATATATAACTTAGAAGTGGGTTTATCCATGTTTTACGACGACAGAGGGGAGAAATTTTAAGAAAAAAAACGCCGATAATTATTTCAAATGGTTGCAACTCTGAAAGTAATGGGAATTTTTCAAAAATGATAGTTGAGCCTCTATACAGAGGTCTGAGCTATATACAGGTAAAATAATATTATAATAGAAGCATTTTTCACAAAAGGAGAACATTTTGAAAAAGGTTTATTCTAGGTTAATTTTTTGCAGAAATATAGTATTTAAATAAATTTTTTTTGTCAAAATGTCCTGAAAACAATTTTATACATGTATTCTAATCTAAGTGACACTAAATGTCATGAAAATTATCAATTTATGCGCCCTTTTAAAATCACGATTCCGAACGTAGTCGGATACTTTAAAGAGAAGAGAAAGATTTAAAGATGAGTAAAATGATTTTGACCCATATGCATACATTTTAATCATGCATTTAAAAGAAGTAAGTAAACTCAAACAAAAACCTGAAACAAATACTTTATTTTTTAAAGCAAATCATTATACCTGGGTGAAAATAAATCAATTCCATCAAGGTAGTTACCTAAAACATAACATCTTTTTCTCATGGTTAAATAATTCACAGCCACATTTAACTTAAAAGTACACTTTTCATCGAAAACATTTTTATCTTAATCCTTGTCACCAAAATTTTTTACTTAAAATTTTTTATAAATATTCAAGCCCTCTAGAGAAATTTGAACAGAAGAAAGAAAACAAAACGTTTTAGTGGAAAGGGGATATAATTTAAAATGTATGGTTTGAAAACAATCCTTACTTCTGAAAAAAAAAGAGTCAAAATTTTATTTACTGTGCCGTTCGAGGTTTCGTAAAAATATCATTATTCAGAAAGAATTGATGTTTTAGTATTTTCATGTCCTCTTACTAAAGTAGAATATTAATTTCTATTTTTAGACAGGTTTTTTACGATTGATAAAATAACAAAGACATTAGTTATTTAATAAATAAATAAAAATAAAGTAGAAATATGGGGAAAAAAAGTATGAAGTTTAAAACGAAATCTCTCTGTTAATTTTTCCCCTGTAGTAATTTCCTAAAATAATGCAACGGGTTAAAATTAACATTAAATATGTTATGTAGAAATGTTATTCTTTAACGTATTTTTAGAATTTACTTATTTTCTTAAATAATTATTCTATTTTTGTTATTGCCTTTCTTACTAAAAATACTAATTTGTGGTATTAAATCATCAATCCTGTGTTGAACACTTTTAAAAATAAAATTTAGTATAAAGTGTGAGGTGGTGTCCTACAAAAGACTCATTTCCTGTTAGAGAACTAGTGACGTTTCAACGATCATGGAATTTTTCATGGTAAAGTATCCGTGACAGGACACCCCGACGCTTATGTGCTAAGGCAAGTCAACTTTTAACTTCTCATTTTTCAGCCGACGGAGAAGTTACCGGTGCACTTCCCACGCCAATCTCCGGTTTCAAAGTCTACTGCGTGAGGGTTGACAAGGACCAATAGCCTAATAGTAATCCCGGCTACATCCAAACAGAAATGATTCTGCATCACGTGCCTTTTTTAGTGGTACTCTCACACTTACAGTGACCTTTCAAGACTCAATCCTACTAGCATCCTGATGTCATCCTATCATAGCCTTTCACACAAGTAATCGCATATGTAAAAAAGGAGAAAAATGAATCACTCACTCACTCATCGCTATATCTCCGGAACTATTAGACCTACATATGTAAAAATTGGTAGGCATGTTCTTTACCTAGATTAGAGATCCCCCCTAAGAACGGATTTTGCGAAATTCGACTCCTAAGAGGGGTTGCATGACATTAAACAGCATTGTTAATAAATATTAACAAATAGGAACTATTAGAGCTATAGACTTGAAATTTGACAAGCATGTTCCTTTCATGTATACCATTCCGCTAAGAGTAGATTTTGCGAAAATAGACCTCAAAGGGTGATTGCGAGGTTGTTAAGAAGCGTAATCTACACTATTAAAATTCGTAGGTAAACAAACGTATCTATCTGACTATCTACGTGCGTCTGTCTTCTCACGAACCGCACGATGCAGAAACTCGCCAAAGGTACCAAAAGATTGCGAATGATCCGAGAAATCAGTTTTCACTATTTATATTTCAATATTGCTATTAGTTAAAAAGATATTAATTAAAAACCTTTGTTTTACTCCTGCGTTTTGTTTCTACCGCCAAACAGAGTAAAAAGTCAGGAGGTGATGAATTTTTTTTTATCCCCGACTTTTTTAAAATACCATCTAATTTTATTTATGAGACTCGGACAAAAAATAATTACAGAATCAGAAAGATCATTTACTTCGTCTTGATACGGTATAATTTATTTTACAAAATAATGATATTTTTTTACGATTTTTTCTAAAATGTGTCAAAATCGATACGTTTTTATAAAAATGATTTATAAATCGTTCCGTTTGTATTTTCTTTCACGTTAATGAAATGATTTTATTTACTAGAAACGTTCGTGCTTTTCTCTTTTAGAATCAGTCATTTAAAAAATAAAATGTAAAAAACTTTTTTTTAAGATTTTTCCATAAATACTCAAAATTTTATTTAAATACTTAATAACTGTTTTATTGATTAAAATAATCTCACGAAACTTTTTTTCCATGTGTAGAACGATATTATCCGTAATCCATACAAAGATTGAAAAAATTACTTAAAAATTACGGTTTAAAAAAAAATTGTGTTTTTCGTTTTTTTCCCTTTTTTTCGAGAAATATTTAAGCATTATTTTTGTTACATTTTTTGTTTAAAAATTAGCATTGCTTTCAATCGATATATGAAGTATAAAGGCATTAACTTAAAAATGAAGCCCTAAAAACTTAAAACTTAAACAAATAACGCAATTTTACAACAGCCAAGAATGTAGCGGCGAAGACCTATTTGGCTCTCAGTGACTGTTTTCCCTGTACCCGTCACGTTTGATGAAAGGTTACACTAGAAAAGAAGATGCAACTAAAATATATTGCAAATCACGAGATTTGGCAAAATTGAATATTTCTTTCCTTATTCTAAAAGTCTTTTCACTCATTTTTTTCCGGAATTTCATGGCGTGATCGGCAGAGTGCTTAATTACTACCGTTTGTTTGTAGCCGGGTTCTAAACAACATCATCGCTTAATTTTTATAATTTTTTAAAAAAATAGTCAAAATTTTATTCGTGCATTTAATAACTTCGCCAGCAATTTTGTAAAAGGAAAGATAATTTATTTCGTCATAATACAATAGGCTTTTCTTTCATTTTTTTTTTTTTTTTTTTTTTTTAAAAAAAAAAAAACAATCTTATAAATATCTTATGATTTTTTCTAAAATGAATTAATATCGATGCGTTTATATGAAAACGATTTTTTTTAAAAAAAACTCATACTTTGATCTTTTAGAATAAATGGTTTAACAAATAAAATGCCGAAAACTTATTTTTACGGATTTTTAAAAAATAATCACATTTTAAATATTTACTAACTACTTATCAAATTCAAATTTTTTTATAACTTCTCCACTTATAAAAATAATTGTGCATGAAACATTTTTCCCGTGTATCAAACATTTTAAAAAATGCTCATAATTTTAATTCAATATTTAATATAGTTGTGAAATTTTGTAATTGTAAAAATTTCTATTTCTTTCAACATACAACTGTTTTTAAAAAGGTACATTTTCGTTTCCGGGGCCTAAGAAAATGCAAAGTGAGTGAGTGAATATTAAAGTCCCACTGTTCACTTACTCGAGAGCTTTTGGCCACTCACCTCGACATTTTGAACCATTGTCAAGTGACGAGGAATGGACTTGAGCTGCCACCCATCTCTCCTAACTACCATACCACACTAACGCTAGGACGATTAAACTTTCAACTGATTCAACCGCGGGTCTTCAAGGGTAGCCAAATTTGTAAAAGGGCAGTAATAATTAATTATGGGAAATTACTACGCGAATTTTGTAATGACGTTAATATAGAAATTAGGAACGGCTGATTGCGAGAGGGAAGGGAAATTTCAGTGACAATATGTTATACATTTAAAAATGTTATTGCAACGCCGTGGGGAAATAAACCTGTTTGACAAAGGAAAGAAGCAAAAAAATTTCGAAACAGGGAATTTTAAGTTATACACTCGGTAAAATCACGAGCAACGCTGGGCTAAGTGGAGGAGGGGGTGGAAAAAAAGAAATGAATAATATTAGGTGGAAATGGGAAGAAATGGGTGGTTAGAAATGCTGATATTGTGAAGGAAAGGGAAAATTTATAAAAGTAGAGAAAGCCCGTGCAACACCAGGCCATGCAGCTAGTAGATAAAAATCCCTGTATTTGAACTGTTCCGTCCACCTATTTGAAATTTGGTAAACATGTTTCTTTTGTCGAATAGATATTCACTAAGAATGAATCTTACGGGAATCAACTCATAATAAGTGTTACGAGGCTTATTGATAAAAAACTTCGTTTTAAAAATATTAGATTTAGCCTTGAAATTTGGCAAACATGTTTTATTTTCTTCATTAGAGATCGATTAAAATGTTTTTATGAAAACCCAATTTACAGAAGGGGGTTAAAGGAGCGTAAAAGATAATTTTACGTCAAATTTACAAGTTCAAGCGCTTTCCTTTTTAAATCAAGAGGTTAGTTGTTGGAATGCTTATCAATACAATTGAACGCTTAATAAACATGGCAAAAAAATTCAATTTGACGCCTTCACAGAGCTCCTAAAAATCTAACAGATTCTGAAGAAATTACAGGGGAGCGTGTTTTATCACCCGACATATAGCCCACACCTGACACCGAAATATTTTATTCTTTTTCACAGAACTCAAAAACAGTCTCGGAACCCAAACTCCAGTTTAAAAAATACTTTTCAAAGCAACATTCTGGATCACATCACCGACGGCAACATTTTTCGAAGAGGGCAATGGAAAGGTTTCCTCAATAATTTTGGTGGTAATTTCGTAAGCTAACCAAATTTGTGCATAATTGCACTTGTGATAATAAGTCTTTTTCCCTCATTCTTGTACTTCTGTGGTTCATTAAATATAGGGGGTGTTCTCGCATTAAAATTCCTAAATAATGTTCGTTTTAATACAAGCACAATATTTAGTGAGTACAATAAAGTATTATATTGTGTATCTAAGCACAAATAGAAAATAATTCGTATGACTTTGGTGCATACCACCTTGAAAAAATTGTCATTATTATATTATTCAATAATTAATTACAAATTGCAAGATTAATTAAGTAATTGTTTACTTTTGGAATATTGTATCTATTCTATTAGCTGTTAATAGATTTGCGGAAGCCTAGTTTCTAAAATATCTATAACTATTTCATGTCACAAGGGTAAAGGTTTCGTGTTTCCTTCTACGAAAATGGTCATGTAGTAGGATTGATGCTCGTTAAACCCTTATGCGATCAATTTTACAACCCAAAATGTTCTAAAAAAGCACATGTTTTTATTGCATTTAACTAAGCAGAATACTTAAAAAAATGTAAAAATGGAAGAATTTTATTTTAGTTTTTTTTTTTTTTTTTTCCTAATTTTAAAACTTTCACAGAGAATTTTTAGGGCTGCGCTAGCCCAGTGGTCAGGGTATCGGATCATGACATGCTTGTCATGAGTTTGAGCCCAGTACCACCGTTTAGGGCAGCAATGAACGTTAAATCTGTCGAAAGCTGAAACGGCCTCCTGTTGATGTTGTGTGGTATTTAGGAGAGGGATTGCCAGCTCAAGTGTTGTAAGAAAGTCGGACTGTTGCCGTGCGAGTCTTCCTAACAATATATTAGAAAAAAAAAAATTTTGAGGCCTTCTATCTTCTTACCTAACTTTCCTTTTCCCTCCCTATTTTTGCAATCCCTTTAAGGAATGGTTTCTCCTCGTGTCCTATATCTGTTTCAGGGTCTTTCCTGTTCATTAGAAGATAGCACCTGTGTGTGTTCGTTTTTGTGTGTGTTGTGTGTAAGTGTTTTTTTCATTTTCATTGTAACTGTAAAGTGCTTTTGCGCATTCTTCCCCCGGTTCTTAAGAATTTTGGGGGAAGGTCCCTCATTCCGGACCTTTTTGTACTTGTTTTTCATTTAATTCGCAAATAAAATAACTTCTCAGAGGGTCAGATGCAGCTCTAAGCATTTAGGGTGAGCTCGATTCTCTGGAGTAAGTAAGTAAATCCTTGTTTTCTATCGAATATTTACAAGAAACTGAATCCTGCCTTCAATGAAAAATTCCCGCCTTCACAACAAAGAAAACTCCGGATGAAAACTGTTTCATTACCATGAACAATCTGCATTTCTTAAAATACTAGCATTAATAGTCTCACTATAAGAAGTAAAAATATGTTCAAATAAAATATAGAATAGAAAAAAATATTAGTACCCGTACAGCTTACGGGTAAAAAATTTGTGGTCCGCTTTCGGAAGCCCATACGGTGTATGGGTAAACCAATTAAGGCAGCGTTCTACAAACTGTGGGGCGTGCCCCTCGTAGGGGGCCTGATATCCCTCAGAGAGAAGTGCGAGTATTACAAAGTTCTCAAAATTCTGCCATTTAAAGCCTATATTTAAAAACTTGCAGTTAAATATTCTTTGACAATCATCCTAACATCAATAACTCTAATATCTTAAACTTAGAAAATTATTATCCCAACTTAAATAAAAAGAGGCCCAGAAGAATTTTACTGGACTCATATAATCCCCCTAACATTAATTCAAAGTCATTCCCCTGTGGAGAATGACCCATTCTAAATGCTAAATTCTTAGTTTTAAATTTTTCATTTTTCTATTTTTATATTCATTTCTTTTTAACTTTTTTAATTCGGCTACCCACACAGGAAACACAGATTTTGTAACTTTTAAAATTTTTCCTAAGTCTTTAATTTCTCCTTGACACCAGGACAGCCAATAGAGTGTTTGCTCACTCATCCCTGCCGACCAATAGCAGACGAGTCTTTTGCCTGCTTAGCAAGAACTTTGGACTTTTTTGAAACCTCTGAAACCATTTCTTAGCCACTCCCACTTTCTTCTTCCACGTCCACCAATCAGGATACACTGACTCAATAAAGACCCTGAACGCCAGAGCCCAAATACTTCAGTATGGGACGGAGGAACGCTTCGCATTCCAGTTTCCCAGTGATGTCCAGCATCGTCGAATATATAGGATAGTTGAAAGTAAAAGTTTATTAAAAAAAATTATTTATTTTTGGATAAGAAGTAAAACAAAACACATTCTGACATAATAAAAATAAAATACACATTTATAATGATATGGTATACTTATAAATGCATCAGTACTGCTCAATGTTTTTGATAATTAATTTATCAGTACTAAGTTAAGAACAAATTTTATAATTGCTAGTGACTTCCATGGGCTTACAAAATTATATACGCAATTTAATGCTTATCTTGATAATTTTTACGGCTTATAATTAAATTTGTATATTGTAGCTTTACGTCAAAGTACATTATTGAATTTAATAAATTATGATGAAAAACTCAGTCACAAATGTTTAAAGTTTGAGAATCTCTGAGTTAAGAGATTTATTATACTAAAAGCAAGATTAGTTTTTTATATAAGTGACTACTTTTGGAAAACTGTATCTTTTACTGGATCTGTAAGGAAACCTTTTTAAAGTTACTGTGTTATAACTTAAGGGTAGAAGATTAGTGTTAACTACTTCCACAAAATTGTCATGTAGTAGGATTTATGCATGCTAAATCCATTATGCTCCCAACATCCTATATTAATCAGGCATAGAATTTATTAAATTTTATTTCTTTCTATGGTACTTAAGAAAACCTTTAAATAGACACAAACATATATTACATAAAATTGTTTTCACCGCATGGATTCCTTTGTATCCAGATAAATAAATCTTATTGTATCGTTTTATTGAACCTTACATTGTACTATCTTCCTTTTCACAGAATTCATACTTTTTTAACTGTTTGAAAACATGTTATCGGTGTAATAAATTCTGGAAAATTACGTTTCCTTTCTTCCTCAACTATTGCTTATCTAAAGAAATGTATTTTGCTTCTGTAAAATTTATAGTAGTTTTTGAACAATATATTTTACAAAGTTTTCAAAATATAAATTCCGATACTCCGCTTCATTCTGTTTTTGTAATATTTCTGAATTTGTTTCAATTCAGAAGATATAATCATTTCTTATATTAAGTATTTATAATTACAGATTAAAATAAAACTGTCTTATTTTTTTTAAAAAAATATATAGCAACTAATTATATTATTAATTTTAATGATATGATTCATGAGTTTTTTTAAGATTATTTTTCCCTCAGAGATTTATTAAATTGCCTTCTTTATTCATAAATATTTCTTAGTAACAGTAAAAGTTAAAAAGTAAATGACCCATTCAGATCACACTTGGTTTATTTTATATTGAAAAAAAAAATGGAAATCTATAAATGGCATTATTCTTAAATTCATTCTATTATGTAAATTAAATGAGAAAATTCTGGGAAAGACGCCAGGCATCTTTTAAAATTATTTTATGACCATATTTTGAAAGAAATTCCAAGTTTAATGACTTATTGCATTTTTTCTCAGATTTAATATGATATCGTAAATCTCACCATATTGAATAATACTTTTTTCTTTTATCTATTATCTACGTATGTCATTTAAAGAATAAAATATATTTGTAATAAATTACTACTTGTAAAACTTTCGAATAAATTTTATCATGCTTGCAAAATTGGCATTACAAATTAGAAAAGGGAAATAAATTTCCAATTTGTATTGTGTCTTTATTTTTCTTAAGAATTCAGAGGATGTCTGACAGTTTTAACTATATACATATATACCTATATACACAGATGTATATAGACTGATAATGAGATGCATGGACAAATGTTTTTTTCTTATTTCTGTTAATACAAATATCTGATAATATTTTGAGTATATATTATTTATTTCACGTTACCAAAAATTGTATATGTTTCAGGAAAGTCTAGATTAAATGTTTCTTACATTTCTTCAAAAACATGTTTTTATGTTTGAATTAAAAAAAAAACATTCATGTTTTTATTTATTATTCTTCCAAGGGTAAATTTGCATATATGAATCATATAAATTTAATTATTTTACAGTTTTTTTGTCGTGTCAGCATTCTATTTAACATTCCTTCAAATTATATTTACATAAGGTCT
>BMAV01005339.1:0-13757 GCA_019973955.1 Trichonephila inaurata madagascariensis
GTCTGGGTTGGCATTATGCTGAACGGCGGAACTGAGCTTCCCATTTTCGACAGAGAGTCTGTAACCGGGGATCGCTATTGTGAGGAGGTACTTCTTCCCCATGTGCATCTTTTCCGAGGTGCCATTGGCCCAGACGTAAATAATGCAACATTAGTCAATGAAATGCAAATTATTTATTTGAAACTAATTAACAAATAATTAGAATAGGCTGGTATTTTTTTATGTGTAACATCTTTCCTCTCGGTTGCTTACACACTAAAACATCAATCCCTATGGTGCCAATTTTTAAAGTTATGGGGTTAATATTTAGGGGATCGATAGTACTATCTGTATGGTTAGGAAGTGCAAGGACTCGACCCCCAGGTCTCTCCCCACCCCTGTATAGCATTTTGCCAATGCTAATCCTGACTAGTTCATTTCATTATTTCACTGAAACAGTTCAGGGATTTGATACAATCACTTACTTTCATCAGTGAAATAATCTTGAAGAGACGCTATTTTAACATATCTCGTCAATTGATCATATCCTTAGGGATTTGATCAAATTCCTAATTTCGTCATTTCCGTGCAACATATATATATATACAGTCGGATTTCTATATAACAAAGTCGTTAAATCCCGGAAAAAAGTTCGTTATATGGAAAATTCGTTATATAGAGGTTCATCTTTTAATATACTTTATATAAACCACATAAAACACATTTTAAATTCATAAACATTATATATTAAAAAAAGTAGTTTTTCACACCTTTTTTAAAATTAATATGTGTTTATTTTATGTATCTTACCCATTAAAAAAGAAGGAAAGAAAGAAAAACTGCAAGGAAAACAAAACAACAACAAAAAAAAGAATGTCGAAGAATTCACTGTATTTTCAATATTAAGAATATAATTTTTTACCAAAATTAATGAATTTTAAGGAATTTTATAATTTAAAGCATACAAGTAATATTAAACATACATTATTTTATAATTAGAACATGGGACAACTCCATTGAGGGTGAAAGAGGATATCGAAGATGTTTCTAGTGAACTGGGCAATGGGTGGTTAAAAATTGCACTTCTTGGATGAAACGTCCAAAACTCAATTGCTCTCGGCGAGTTAGGATCTAATAAAACCAGTTTGAGATTTATGACCACCATAAAATGTGTTAAAGAGAGAATAACTTGAAATTTTTTCAGAAATACTTTAAAAAAGAGAGAACAAAAATTGAATCACAAAAGAAAAAGTTCGTTATGTAGATAATTCACTTCGCTATAGAGAGGTTATTTTACGAAGAAAATTGTGAAATGTTCAAGGTTCCAGGAAAAAGTTCGCTATGTAGAAAAATTCGCAATATAGGGGTTCGACTGTATATATATATTGATATTATATTAAGCATGCCAAATGCTTTCATTTATTCTGAATGTACCCCCAATTAGGTAAATTCAATACCTACATTTCTGTAAACATTGATTTTTTCCCCCACGTTAAGTTAAACCTTGTTTGTTTGGCCCAAGTTAGCTTTTGAGTTCGATACCCTTGCTCTACACGGCATATTTTCAGTGGCACTAGAGCTCGAACTCGTGATACGTCGGCCACTTATTCGTGACCATAACCACTAGGTCACCGCGTTCAATACCGTTTTTTGAAAACCCTCCTTCAAATTAAAATAGCATAAACCTTTTAACATAAAACAATGATTTCATTCCAAATAGAAATGTAAATTTATGGATTTTTTACATTCTTTCCTCACTTTTTTTTCTTTACAAAGAAATGTCAAAAGTGTCTTTTCACTTGAGAAAAAATAAAAATTAAAATAAATTAACAAATAAAAATAAATCCCGCCTTCTCCATGCTGCTTCGAGATACGAACAATGTCCAACTATAAGCGCTACTGGTGGAGGTGTTGTGGCTAATGCCACCTGTCTGACGTAGTCAAAATAAGGCCCACGAAATTCATCGTGGCAAGGGGCTAGAAGTACGCCTGTCGTTGGCCTTGAGCACCATACAGGTGACAGTACGAATTAGCTCGGCAAAATTCCCCGATGGAACGATAGATGGCGACACCACCTATCTCCACCTCCACAATTTTGGCATGGAACTGAATGGGAGGGAAATATTCTCTAGTGCCCTGCACTCGTGATTCAGCCCACAAGACTTTCGGACCCACTGATTTAACGAGCACGTACTCCGTGTGAACTCGGAGGGTATTTGGTGGCATCGGACCCAGCCCTTCCAGTCTGGGGCCCAATGCTCGAACCACTGGGCTACCCACGGCCTATAATTGCTACTACACTTTGTCACTAATGTAAAAAAAATGTCATTTTATTTTAAAATGTAGTATAAGAATTTACTTTACAATTGTCTAATTAAACTGGGATATGTTTTACTGAGTTTTTTATTATTATTTTTCCCAGCTTTATCCATTTTTATAATAGTTTTTTTTTTTTTTTTTTTGTCTAAATATTTTGAGTTAAATAAGTTACTATTAACCAGCTGTCAGATAGTTTGAATTATTTCATCATTGAATAGTGGATGATAGGGTATATTTAAATATTATTATCTATTGTTTTACAGTTTCTCAATGCTATCAAAATGTTACAAACGATACGTGAAATATGAAAATATGAATACGTTTTGAAACACATTTTCCTCTCGTTATCGTGGGAATTTGCGATGGCAAATCTTATTTTCAAATCCCTAAATTTAAAATTTCAATATCACAGCGTGTATAGGTAAAGGTACATTTTCGTGTAAGGTACGAGAAATTTCCTTCCATTCTTCAAAATTTATTGAATTTCTTGGTTGGTTTTGTAATAATATTCTTTTTTGTAAATTTTTTTTACAATCGCATACCTATATATTAGAGAATAATGAGATTTGATAATACTAAAACGTGTTTCTGGCTGTTTCAGATTTACGTTTTATTTGGTTTCCTGAATCTCATGTTTTTATTTGACCTTCAATTGTAGTTTTAATCCTGCAATATAAATATTTAGTTAAAAGTAATTTTGAACTTTTATTTGCAGTTTATATTTGTATTGATAAAAGTGTTAAAGCTTCCAAATTAAATTGAAAATAATTTTCTTAGTTGAGTAGAAAATTAAAAATAGTTTTCTTAGTTTTCTAATATAACAGTTGTGCGGCCACCAAATCACTTTCTTTCCACACTTCTAAAAGTAAAAATACTTTTAATTAACGTTTAATTAAAACTCGTACCAGTAATTTGTGCGTACTCGTACTCGTACTAACTTGGTGGCTAGTAATTCCAGTTAAGGTATCCGAATACGTTCGAAACCGTGATTTTGCAAAAGCGCCTAAATGGATAATTTTTATGATATTTAGTGTCATTTAGATTAGAATACATGTATATAATTGTTTTAAGGACATTTTGACAAAAAAAATTATTTAAATACAATACTTTGGCAAAAAATTAACTTAGAACAATCTTTTTTCAAAATGTTCTCCGTTCGTGAAAAATGCTTTTATTATAATAATATTTTGCCTGTATATAGCTCAGACCTCTCTACAGAGGCTCAACTAGAATTTTTGAAATATATAACTTAGAAATGGGTTTATCCATATTTTACGACAACAGAGGGGAGCAATTTTAAGAAAAAAAAGCAAATAATTATTTCAATAGGTGGTCTGAAAATAATGTGAATTTTTCAAAAATTCTAGTTGAGCCTCTGTAGAGATATCTGAGCTATATACAGGTAAAATATTATTATAATAGAAGCATTTTGCACAAAAGGAGAACATTTTGAAAAAGGTTATTCTAAGTTAATTTTTTGCCGAAATATTGTAATTAAATAATTTTTTTTGTCAAAATGTCTTTAAAACAATTTTTTGCATGTATTCTAATCTGAGTGATACTAAATATCATGAAAATTATCCATTTATGCACTTTTTTAAAATCACGGTTCCGAATGTAGTCGGATACCTTAAAGTGAAAAATAATATTTTCAAGATCACCGAAACTATTCAAACATCTCTTTTACAACAATCGATAGTAATAAAACTGTATAGCAGTGATTCTTAAACTTTCAATCACTGCGCCCCCCCCCCCCTTTATGTATCAACCTGACATCGTGGACCCCTAAGATTTTGAACATCGTTCCCGGACTCCCAATGTGGCCGCGATAGTCGTTTGGTCAAAGTAACGGACTCGTGACAGGTGTGTCGCAAATTCGAGCTTATTACCGCTTAAGACCCGCCGTGCAGAAGGGGCCGATGTACGTTAAATATATCGAGGCTCAAAAGTCCTCCCGTTGGTGTAGTGTGGAAGTTAGGAGAGGGGGTTCCAGTTAAGGTGTCGTCCTCGTCCTTTGACCATGGTTCAAAATTACGATGTCATCCCCCGTGCAACAATATAGTGTGACGTAAATTTTACTCTCACTCCCAACATATAGCAGAGTGTGATTTGAAATTTCCTCTGATACTTATAAACAGAGATTTTGAGCACTTCTTATTTTTCTTTTAAGAAAACAAATAACAGCTACTTATGCATAATATAAAAATATCACAAAATACTAATTTCAAATAAATAAATAATGCGCTTAACTGTTTTAATTAGTGATCTAGTCTAGTAATCAATTTAGGGATCAACTAGTGATCTAGGCTAGGACGGCACATCTTTCATTTTTTCCACGATACCTTTCAAAGTCTGTAAGAGGAAAATCTTATCATAAAAGGAGACCTTCGTGGATCCCCTAGAAAAACGTTGGGGACCCCCGGTGGTACGCGGACTTTAGTTTAAGAACCGCTACTGTAGAGTATGGCCATTCACAAAATAATATGATATAGTTATATTCACTGTTACCACACACAAGAAAAAGAAACAATGGGCTTGATTCATGAAGTCACATGATAAAAACAAACACGTGTTTTCCATTGAATTCAAAACAAACATTAAACTAACTGTACTTGTTTTATTTGTAAAACTCAGATAAAATTTCAAATTTCCTGTTTGGGTAAAGATGTTTAAATGTTAGGGAAAAAAATTTCTTCAAAAAGATTTTCTTAAATTAAAAAAAAAGTCGTATTTTATGTTTATACTTTTAAATAAAATGCATTTTGTATAAATATGCACTTTTTAAGAGAAAGTTTCTGCATAGAGCTAAACTTGGCAACACCGGAGCGCGTGAACTGATTAGTTGGAAACACAAGATAGTTTTTATCGTGTGACTATGACGTCACATGAGTTTTTGAATTGATTGGCTAGAATCACGTGGCTTTCACTATCATGTGACTATGACGTCACATGAATCAACCTCATTATACAATTTTATAACTAACGTTGCCATCTTAAAAATAAATAAATAAATTATAATAATAATACATTTTCAACAAGTAGAATGAGATTTTCCCTCCTTCATTTACCGTAAGAATTTTACTAAAAAAATTAGATTGCTCGAGTGAAACGAAGTCAATTAAATACGTGAAATTAGCCTACATAATTAAGAAAATTAAGGGACAAAATATTAGAAATTAAGGGACAAAATGTACATGTTTCCGTTACACTGTATTATTCAGGTATTTCATGGAATACACTTTGATATTTTATGAAATAGACAACCAAGTAGTTAAAATTATTAGTTTAATAATTTCACACATTACCTAGTTATTCTATGAAATAACTAGGTTTTTTTTTATAAATTATCTAATGGTAGACCGCTGAAGGGAAAAATAAACAATATAATATTAAAACAATCCGTTAAACAAATCCATTGTCTTAGAACAGTGATTCTCAACCACTGTGCCATGGCACTTTTGTGTGCTGCCAAATTCTTGAAGTGCACCACCAAACTTTTTTTTTAATTGTTAATTATTCTCTAAAAAAAAATAGAGGGGGCATTTAAAAAAAAAAAAAAAATATGGAGGAACAAACCACAGGAGGATAATTTGGAAATATTTGAATCAGTTTCAAAAGACTCCTATAAACTATTCATAAAACTGTTATTGACCCCGTTTGACAACACTAGAGGAGATAGAGTTATTCATTACTTCCCAAATTTAGATAGGAAAAAGATTTATTCGGTTCTAACTTCATTTAAAATAACGAGTATATCTGCATATGAATTAACTTTGAATGAAGATGAAGAACTCATTTCGTTCTGTAATAATCGAGATTTAATTTGAAAATATTCAGATGAGTCAATTAATTCATTTTGCATTAAAATTAGAGGTGATAATCCTATAATAGCCAGATATTGCTACAACTTTTTGCATCTTATTTTGTGTGGAATCGGATATTCAGCATTAACAAATATAAAAATAACAAAAAAAAAAAAAACGATACATTAAATTATGGGTGAGGAAATGAGAGTGGCATTAACATTTTTACGACTAAATATAAATGAATTTATCAAAACTTTCACTAAATATTTATGAATTTATCAAAACTTTCTCTCTTTAAATGCATTCTCGTAATTAATTTGTAATTAGTTACTCAAAAAACGTTTTGCAGACTCTATCTTCCTTTTTTTTTTACCTTTGAAAATTATTATCGTTACTAGCTGGTTTACCCGTTCTTCGCACGGGTGAATTGAAAAAAATTAACAATACAGATTGAACGATAAATAAGTTTTTAATTTTACGTGAATTGCAAATTAAACAAAAAAAAAAAAAAAAAGCTTTTTGCATATCTCAGCTGGACAAAAAAAACAAACAGGTTTGTTAAATTTTAAGTCTGTAAATCTAATAGCTGATTAAAAAGGATTTTTTAAATTTATAATTCCTCGTAACTCTCTTGTGGGTCGATTTAAGAAAACACCTTCCTAAGCTGATCTCTTCTCTGCAAAAGTAACACATTGTTACAAATTTTGTGTAATGAACGCTTAAAATAGTATCAGTAATTTATATATCTAGAAGTGTAATACATTAATATTACTGTCTGTTGTATTTTTTTTTATGTTAAAATTGTAATCTGCCTCACTCTCCGCCTGTTCAAGCCTTCGCAGTTCGGCTTGTGGAAACGTTTCGTTAAATCTAGCTACTTTCTTAGCTCGAGCTATATTAGAGCTTTGGGAAAGATTAGACACTTACGCTTTCGCGGCATAATTCTTAGTGGGTGCTTTTTCTACACTTCCAAAAAATACAGTAAGGCAGTTATTATTTTTATACTTAAAAAATGCAATACCTCTGCTTTTATTCAATTAAAACTATAGCGTTATAATTAACTACTAACTACAAACAAAGTTACAAATTTATTCAAATGATGTAGTGTTTATCTACTTTAAATACCACACACACACACAGAAGCGATAAAAGTATTTATTTTTATATAAGGATCAATTTGTTACTACCAAACGTGCATTAGAGCGTGTAATTATTAATTTTTAATGTACTCGTATTTATGGTATGGCCAATAGCGATAAAAGTATTTATTTTGATATAAGGATGAATTTGTTACTACCAAACGTGCATTACAACGTGCAATTATCAATTTTTATTATATTTATGGTTCGTTATTTTGGCAATAATAGCTTATATAAAAAAAGATAAATACATGCTGTCGCGGTCTTTTTTGCAGATGGCAGAATTGTTTATACCTCTAACATTATCTAAAAATCATAATATTAATAAACAATTATCGTTATATTTTGGACACTTCACACAATATCTTTATAAATTACAACCTATGTGTTATTCTGATTTATAAGCTATATTATTGAAAAGTTTCATTAAAATCCATTCAGTTGATTTTGCGTGAAAGACGACCAAACATCCTCACAAACTTTCGCGTTTATAATATATATTAGAATTAAATTTTTTAAAACTTATTTTATTGTTAATGTGCCGCCAAATTTTTAAATTGCTAAAAGTGTACCGAAACAAGAATACGGTTGAGAATCACAGCATTAGAAATTAGTAAATGGTCTTTTGAAAAATACATCACGTATTTCGTATGGATTGATTTTGATAAATAATATAGAGAAACAGAAAATATATATTTCCAAGATTTGTTAAATATTCGGGAAAAAGGTAACAGTATACAGGGCAGCAATAGTTAAATTTAAATTTCTACATACGAATAACTTACAGTTTTATAAATTATAAGGCTGCTTAGTTCTCCTGGTAAGAACACGCTGTTTCGAAAAGAATATATGCACATTTTATCTAAAGTGCTTAACAAGTCTTATTTAATACTTTAACAATTTAAAGGCGATCGCTATTCTATAAAATAATTTATTAAGGTATCCGACTACGTTCGGAACCGTGATTTTGCAAAAGCGTGTAAATGGATAATATTTATGATATTTAGTGTCACTTAGATTAAATTACATGTAGAAATTGTTTTAAGGACATTATGACAATATATATATATATATATATTTAAATACAATATTTGGCAAAAAAAAAATAACCTTTTTTCCAAATGTTCCCCTTTTGTAAAAAATTCTTCGATTGTATTAATATTTTGCCTGTATTCAGCTCAGACCTCTGTACAGAGGCTCAACTAGAATTTTTGAAGTGCATAACTTGGAAGTCGGTTTATATATGCTTTACGAAAACAGAGAAGGGAGACATTTTAAGAAAATACGCCGATAATTATTTCAAATGGTTGTAACTCTGAAAATAATTTG
Source organism: Trichonephila inaurata madagascariensis (assembly GCA_019973955.1). Classification (NCBI taxonomy): domain Eukaryota; kingdom Metazoa; phylum Arthropoda; class Arachnida; order Araneae; family Nephilidae; genus Trichonephila; species Trichonephila inaurata. The sequence continues at coordinate 8,573 of BMAV01005339.1, forward strand.
AATTTTTTAAAAATCATAGTTGAGCCTCTATAGAGAGGTCTGAGCTATATACAGGCAAAATATTAGTACAATAGAAGCAATTTTTACAAAAGGAGAACATTTGGAAAAAAGGTTATTCTAAGTTAATTTTTTGCCAAAATATTGTATTTAAATACTTTTAATACAATTTAATATTTTATTTACAGGAAATATTATAATGCATATAGTTGGCTAATTATTGGCTATTTAGTATTAAAGTGCGATGCTGAAATTTTTTTACAAAATCCCCTTTCTTCCCCCTCCCCCTCTAAAAGGTGAGTCATACAGTTACACAAATAAGAGAGAACAATAGAACTCTATATGCTTCCCTAATTTCCTTCAATAACGTTAGTATATTATTTTCATCACACAACAGCATACTTAAAAAAATTCAAATGATTATCCGAATATTAGTTCATATTTTTATATATAGACTCTTCTGCAATTGAAATAAATGGAGATATTTCTTTATGATCATATCTCAACAACTGCTTTAATGTTTGAGGCATTTTTACGAAAATCTTCACTCTTCTCATTTTGTATCAAATCGCTAGTAACGATTCAATGCAATTGAATAATAAAAATATTTTACAGATTATTTTACTATACATGCATATTCATGTGCTTTTTCCACTGTAAATGTGATATGTGTGATGTGAAGACTTTTGACAAATTTTTTCTGAATGAGAAAATGATGTGAAATCCCCTCCTCCTTTTTATCAAGAACATTACATCAATATTTAGGATTTGCTTTCTATTTGGAATTTTGCTAATGAATTTAATTTTTCACTGATTCATTAATTGTATTCAGTCATATTTTCTGCTACTTACTGAGAAATAGTTATTTTTATTTAATTTATTTACTTACTTTTTATTTTTTAATTTTGACATTAAGAAAGTTGCTAAAACTTTAAATATACCGGTACAGAAAACGAATGAAGTAGTATAAGGTATGGATGTGATTGAAATTAAATGGCACACAGTGATGGGTTTTTCTTCCATAATGAACTTCCATCATAAATTTTGTAAAATATACATATATGAGATATCTGTATTGCAATTATATTAGAAGTGGCATAAAACTTTAAAACGGGTTCCTTTTTTTTATGAAGAAACCTGAAATGTACATGTACAATGCTCTTATCTTTTGAAGTCATTTATTCGAAGTATTATCTCACGCTATTGAACAATGGTATACTTCTAAAACTATAACCTTAAGGCACAAGAAAGGAAGTACAGAATTTTTCAATGCTCTTCTACAGATCTCGTTTTCTCCCACTTTTGTAATATACGAGGTGGAGGATCTATCATGAAACAAGTGAAAGTACGTCTGAGATTTTTAATACTCTCCGTAGCACATTCAAAGCGGCTCCTATTGATCCTTTCTGTAGTAAATATGACTCCTGTGAAACGAAGCAAACACACAGTGCTGGTCTTAAAATCAAAGCGATTCAATTTGTTAAAGAAAATGAAAATCATGATGCAGCAAGAATGTTTGATACTGGTAAAAGCTCCATACGGGAGTGGGAAAAAATGATAGTCATTGATATGCCGAGGAATAAATGTTTTGTGCTTAAAGGAATAGCGAAATAGCCTATCCTAGACGAAAGTGCTGCGGAGTGAGTCGCAGAAAATTGCCAGAATTGATTAATTGTAACAAGAAACAGTGTACTTTATTCGCCTTTTATTCGCCTTAAAGTGGCTAAAAAAAGAATGGAATTGAAAGCGAAAGTTTTAAAACAACTTTGAGTTGATGTAACCAATTTGTGGAAGAGAATAATTTAACTATATGCGAGAAAAAATAAAAATTTTACAAATTCTACCTAAAGATTTGAAATGATATGATGGCTCACAAAAATAAAATGGTTCACATAAAGACAAAAAGTTTCACTTCACTGTAGTGCTTTTTCGCTTAGTGGACGGTGCAAAATTAATACCCGTGATTACTTTAAATAAAAGATGCTGCTGCTATGTAATTTCCCAAAGGGTGTTTTCATCCATGTGCACGAGAATTTATGCATGGACAAAAGTAGTGTAACATTGTGGGTAATAAATGTTCGGCAAAGGCATCTAGGGTTTTTAAAGAATTCGGAAATTCTTTTAGTTTGAGACATGTTCAGATCCCATGTAGCGGATAATACGAAGAAATTGCTGACAAAGTGTAACATAGACATGGCAGTTATCCCAGGTAGATTAACGACATCAGCTAAAATTTTTGATATGTGTCAATAAACATTCAAAGCAAATTTAAAACGACAGTGGGATATGTGGAAGTTAAAAGAAAGGGGGGGGGGGCATTTACAAAAGGAGGGTAACTGCGTCATGCCAGTCTGGAAATATTGTATGAGTAGATAATATAACTTGGAATGAAATTAAACATGATATAATTCAAAAGCCATTTCAAAATGTAGTACATCTAACAATCTAGATATGAAATGTATAATCATTTTTTTTTTATTGATTGATCAGAGTAGCAGTGAACACAGTGAGCCTGAAGATGCAGCTGTAGATGAGTATGACCAACTGTTCATGTTATCGAACATTGAAAACTCATAAGGGATATGTCATTTCTTTTAAATAAATAGTATTTAGAATTACGTAGAAATCCAATATTTTTATGATCATTTTTTTGTTTTATTTTTAAAGCTATTGTTTTTATTTCCTACATATAACGCGCACCCTCAAATTTCGATTTTAGAAATTGTGTTAAAAGAACGTGTTATACGCCAGAATATGCAATATATAATAGTTTTTTACTTTATTTATTCAAGAGATTGACTATTTCACATAGCAATTTTGTCTGTATTTCACAGATTATGAGTTATGCAGTGCATACAATTTTTTTTAGAGTAGGAATTTACATCTGATACTGAATTCCTAATTGCATATAAACAGCGTACTGTATTCTCATATATGTAGAAAGAAACAATAAGATCACAGTAGCTCTTTACATTTTACTTAAATTTGTCCATAGTAATTAAGAAATAGAACTACATTTAATTCTGATTTCTCTGACAAACTCAATATTGTATCAGTGTACTTGATGCATACATTTTATCTACTTCTTTATTTGCTGCAAAAATAAATAAATAATAATAAAAAAAAAATTGATCTACTCATCTTAAAGACTTAAGTCGAGGAGAAAGAATTTGGCTTAATTTTTGCTTGACGAAATATTTTTTAATTAAAAAAAATATGCTAAACATTCTTTAAATCATTGTGCACCTAGACGAATTTTTTCTGACGCGAAAAAAAAAGGGACAATTTTTTATTATTTTCCGGTATTCTTTAAATTTCCACCCCTTTAGTAAAAAGTCCATTAGAAATCTCGATATATATACAAGGTATGTGAACTATAAAGTGCTTGATTCCATGTCTTATCCAAACATGAAAAGTATGTAATTGTAGTATAACGGTAATAAAACACGAAAGAAATTTATAAAATTGTATATGTTTAAGGTTCTCGAACTCTGAAATAAAGTAATGAATAAGTTGAAAAATAGTTCAGATCTTTATCTTTTTTGCAAAATAAACTGTTCGAATATTTTTATATCAATAAATACGAGGGCTATTCAGAAAGTAAGGGACGTTTTGGAATTAAAAAGAAACTAAGTACAAGAAAAAAATTTTATTATATACACCAGAAAGAGCGACTAAAATTCTACTTTTCAACATAGTCACCAAACAAATTGAGGCACTTATGATAGCGGTGGACAAGCTTTGAAGTTCCTTTGTCATAGAATTCTGCCTCCCCCCTGCTATCTTAGCCACTCAGTAACGCCCACCCGCAGCTCCTTGTCGTCGTCAAAGTGCTATGTGGCTAGCCAGTTCTTCATTCTTGGAAACAAGTGAAAATCACTAGGTGCAAGATCGGGACTATAGGGCGGATGAGCAAAAACCTCTCATTTGAATGAATTAAGGAGTTCTTGAGAGCAGTTTACCATGTGAGGGTCGGGCATTGTAGTGCAAAAACAAAATTNCTTCATTCTTGGAAACAAGTGAAAATCACTAGGTGCAAGATCGGGACAATAGGGCGGATGAGCAAAAACCTCCCATTCGAATGAATTAAGGAGTTCTTGAGTGCAGTTTACCATGTGAGGGTCGGGCATTGTAGTGCAAAAACAAAATTTTGTACGTCAACTTTCTCGGCGCTTGTTTTGAACTGCTCTCCTAAGGTTGCGAAAAGTTTGATAGTACCGCTCTCAAAGTTTATTGGGGCACCATGTCCGAGAAAATCAATCAGAAGCATGCCTTGCCTATCCCAAAACACAGTCACCATAATCTTCTTTGCTGACAAGGTTTGCAAATATTTTCTTGGTCTTTTGGGGAAACTTGTGTGACCCCACTGCATGGACTGTAATTTTGTCTCGCAATTTACGTGTCTCACCCACGTCTCGTTACCAGTTACGATTCGATCTTAGAATTAATCACCATGCTTGTTGTAGGCCTCCAGAAATGTCAAAACTGCCCCCATTGGCTGACATTTATGGTGGTCTGTATATATAAGCAATTTTGGCACCCATCTTACACAAAATATGCGGTAGCTTAGATTTTATGTGACAATTTCAAACAAAAAAGTCAGTGAAACTTGTGGAAAGCTAAGTGAAAGCTCCGTTATTGTGAAACGGCGGTTTTCTTGAATCTTTTCATCAACTTTAGCAACCAGTTCATCAGTCACAATGCTAGGGCGTCCACTCTTCTCTTCATCGTGAACGTTAGTTCGGCCATTTTAATACTGAATGCAACATTTTCGGATTGAACTTTCATTCATTAAGTCAGTGCTTCTCAAACTTTCAATACTGGCGCCCCCCTTTTCAATCATAATTTTTATTGCGCCCCCCTTATTCAGTAATAATGTATTCAATACAGTAATAATGCACTTTGAAGCTAAAGCTACAAAACGGTCTTAATTATAAACCGTACAAATTAGTAAGATAAGTATATTAAATTTTATATATGTGACTATTAAGTAATATATATTTTAGATTTCTCGAATTTTTAAATTGGAACAGATGGTAAAATGCGGTGGCTGCTTTCAAGACAAAATATAGATCTCAGCCAAATATAGAAAATGTACTTCAGAGTGTCAATTTCTAACCGTAAACCTTCCTTTGAAAAACTTTCCTCTGCAAAACAAGCCCATGGAAGTCGCTAATACTTATTAAAC
>BMAV01005339.1:14077-56831 GCA_019973955.1 Trichonephila inaurata madagascariensis
TCCAATGAAGAATAATAGTGTTATTTTTAATATTTAAAGTGAGAAGGCTTCAAAATGTTTTATCCCGGGGGAAGGTACACACTCGATACTAGGGTTAATGGTCACGCCAATCCTTTTTTTGTTATAATTATTTTATTGTACACGATACAAATCGTGATTCCAGTGAATAATTTAATTAAGAGAAAGTAAACTTACCTACTTTCAAGAACTTTTCAATTTTTCTTTGGTAACAAATAAACAGTTTTGCCAGAATTAACGATTTTGTGATCTGTGTGTCCCGCGCGACCACTTCCGGGTTAAAAGTTTATTCATTATGATCATATTTATGTTACTGCTAAAAAAATTGTGTAAAACGTTTTTCATTATGCTTTATATGTTTGAGAATACTCATAAAAATAAGTCTTGGCCAATTAATCCTTCAAAGTGCTCTCCGTGGTTTTCCAAATATCATAAAACTCTTTTGCACGGAAAAAAGCGCAACAGAGAAATACACTACTTACAACTTCCCTAAATGAGAAACAAACACATAAGAGAGGGGTCATAACTAACTGTACCAATAACTTAGAAGATTAAACAGATTTTTAGCAAAAACAGATTACAGCTATAATGTTCAGTATTTAAAAAATAAAAAATAATCCCAGTGATGAATTTTTTATGTTCCTAAATTTTTTCGATTCTGGATCTGGGATTTGTTTTTTCTCTAAAAGAGTGGTAAAAATCACTCATCATAAGATTACAGCAAATCAAATAAAAAAATTTTTATTTGGTTTTTTGGATCAAAGATAGCTAATTAGGTATTGAAGAAGTTTTTATTTTTCAAAGAGAGAGAGATGACTTATATATCGCCTATAAATTATATCAGAGTAAAAGTGAATTTTTTGTTATGTCTGAAAGTATTTTGTTTTAATTCATTCCAGAGTAAATTAATTATTTTTTAAATCTTTTATTTTCGATATGCTCGCGCCCCCCTCGTAAAGGTATCGCGCCCCCCTAGGGGGGCGCGCCCCACAGTTTGAGAAACACTGCATTAAGTTGTTTCCGTACACTTCCCGATAAATTTCCATAGGTTTTAGGTTTTTTTGCCAACAAAACTCGTATCACAGACTGCATCTCACAACTGGAGGGATTTTCAATTGCAGAGCACATTTTAAATTCGAATATCGAAAAAACAGGCAGCGTTAAAATGTTCCCGTTGTGATGGCTGGACGCCGACTGAAATGCCGAGCACTCAGACACCAAAATGTACGGGATCGACGCTCGCCGAGCGACGTCAGACGGAAACGTCCCTTACTTTCTGAATAGCTCTCGTATTATTAAATTGAAGTTTTTTTAGTTTGTATTATTAAATCATATTTGATCAAATTATTGTAGTAGTTCAATGAGTTTTATGGTTAGTACTAAGCTCAACTCTATTTAACAAAAAATTGTGAAATAACTTTTAGTTTTACTTTCCATGACTTATACAGCTGCTTAATTGCTTAAAAATGTATGTGAAATGATTTAGGAACATTGTTAAAAATTTCCAATAGGTAAAGAAGGGCCGAGAGTCCTTCCCACTAGATTTGAAAATATCTCATATTTCTCTAGTTAAAATTAACTGACATTATTGTGTCCTTCCGTCTATTCTTAGGGGCTTCTCACGTAATTTTCACTTGTGTCTCGCACAATTTCAGTAATTCAGCCTAGTAAAACTGTCGCAACCTAAGTTGGGGTTTTCCGTCATTTCTTCAGCATGGATGAATCCAGCTTTCACATCGATTTCAAAATCGATATCGCGTCTTTCAGCAGCAGAACTCGATCCGAAATCTTGAATGGGGGAAGAGTGTGTACGGTTATCACAATCGCTGGAACTTCTGAATGAATACCTGTGTTCCTGTCAAACATATTGAAACTGATTTCGGGTGTAGGGATTGGTAAATCACAACTCTTATAGATTTTCGACAGACTGGCCGAAGAGAAGCAGTTTCGAACTTGGTTACTGTAAAAGTATATGAAAGTTTGGCGAAAGGAAAAACAGCGCCCAGAATATGGGCATAGAATTCTATCGCGAGGCAGGAGATCTAGTAATAAAATTGCAGAAAAACAGAGTATGCCTCTCGCATTGATATCTGATCCTTGGCAACGTATGCAAATTCAAGATGCTGAAACTGGAGCCCAGGTTTGTTTTAAACTTAACATGAAACTGTCAATCACTTTTCTTCTTACTTTCAATGTTTTCTTCTTTTCCCCATTGATTTAGATATCCACTTATGGTGATTATCTTATTGACATTAGATTCCTTACGCCCTTAGCAAATAAAAAATCTATAAAATATGTAGCAAATTGATGTTGTAAAATAAAAACAAGTAAGTGTCCATATGTGTGTTTGATTCAGAAACATAAAAAGAAAGGAAAAAAGGGGGTTGAAGAAATTAGGTTGACGTTTGTGTTCCAATTAGAATAATTTCTAATGTTATAATCACACACACACCGGATGGTAAATTTCTGTTCCTGATTTCAACATGTTATAGATTTATTTCCTTTGGATATACTTCCTTAAATTAACAAAAATTTCCGCGAACATTATGTCTTATAAATTAATTTTTAAAAATCGTATAACTAAGATTTTAAAATTTTCTTTTTGTATTATGTATCGAGTTTTACCTAATATTTTCTACTAATATTTACTTTTAACCATTTTTAAGCGTGGAAAAAAAATATTTTAAATGTGTACTGTTTGTATGTGTTTGTAATAATATTTGAAGATTTATTCTGTTTATAATCAATAAGCATAACAATATCTAATCTAATTTGCTTGAGAATTTGTGATTAATTTAATTCTTTGATTTATTATGATCATCGGATATTAACATATTTAAGACCAGGCATAAAATATGAAAAATTCTTTTAGTCTAGATTTTACTACCTGGATTTGTAAAGAGCTTTGATGTGTTCAATTTAAATTAATTTTTAGCCAGGTGGAAATAGAACATTAAAAGTGTCATGAATTATTGTAGGATTATGATTTATAGTTTATAAATGGATTTAATTTAATTACAATTATGATTTATGTTTTTCAACTTTTTAATTACATTTTAAAAATGCTATGAAACTTAGTTGAATATTCTGTGAAAAAGTCTTATTATTTTAATAATTTCGAATGTTTCAAAATGCAATTAATAGAGTAGAATTTTGTATTAGTATGTTATATTAGGAAATTATTTGATTTTATAACATTCTTGCTTTTTTAAAGTCGTTTAAAATAAATATTTAAAAAATATTTGTATTCAGTATATTTATATATGTTGTATTCTTACAAATGTTATTTTTTGTATGTATTTTTATATATCTCTTTAAATTTTATTTTACCGTGAAGTATTTTGTTGAAAAGAATATTAAGTTCTGATGCTGTTTTTAAATTTCTGTTTACAATGGCAATGCCATTAAAACTCAGTTGTGTAAATTCTATGTTTATGTTTATTTTTTTTAAAGTGATTTTATTTCAAATATTTAAAGTAGCATAAATTAACCCTATTAAAAATTTGTTTAAAAACATTTTTTTTAAAAAAATTGTAATCATTAATGTATTTGTAATCTTATAGTTATTTTATAATGTTAAAAATAATTAGACAGTTTGTCTTCTATTTAAAATTTGTAATTTAGGGCTGTAATCTAATAAATTTAGTTTAATATATCTTATTTTTTTATTTCATATACCCTCTGATTTTATGATTATTAAACAAACTATATCAACAGGATAATTTCTATACAAAGAAGGGAAAGGAAATAACTTTTATATATTCTGGGTTTCTTTATTTCACAATTTAATCCTAAATCAGGAATGAGGATGAATAATCTGCTATCTATATATAAACTTTAAAGTATGACCTTTAGATGGAATTAAAACTATGTATACAAAATTCCTTTCAATTTCCTAATTGTATTTTATTATTTTTAATTAGCTGCAAATATTATCAACTGCAGCTAAAACTTAAATATTTTTTTTTTTGTTCATTATCAATTTAAGGGAGGTTGATAATATTATTTTATGTCTATTTCTCTCTATCCTATGTAACTACTGTGTTATATTTCTTAAGTGATCAGTATTTGAACCTTGTATTGCTGATTAAAATTTGATAATTTTGAATTTAGTAAATGTAAAATAAAGTCTCAGGAAAAATAATTTATATGAAAAAATAATTTACAAAACTTTCTGAATTTGAGTAAAATGTATTATAAAGTAGTATATATTTATAGGATCTCCTTAACTTCCTTATGTACACCAATTTTCTAGATGTTGGTATTATGTAACATGAAGTAATGGAGTTGTTTTTTTCTCTATAGAAACTTTTGAAAATTTTTAGAGAATATATTTTATTGTATTTATATTTATATTTTCTTCCTTTAAATAATGAAAAGTATGCAGATTGCCTATTTTAGAAAGTAAACCTTATTTTAAAAATTATACATAATCACTACAAGAGTAATTTCTTTCACAAAGATCACCTTTAAGATATATAAAGATATACTTGCTATATTTAATATACACATTCCTCTTAAATATATCTTAAATATATTATTATATATTTAAGATACATTTAGGAAGAATGTGTAAATTGGGAGGGGGGTAACAACAACCATATGTAAGAAATTTAAAAAAAAGTCATTTAGAAAGTAAAATGCATTAATTTTTCTTTTTTGAAATTATTTTTAAGCTGGAATTTTTTGTTCTATTGTCGTTATAATTTTATTTTTAAGGGTTTGGGGAGAGAAAAAATTCTGTTCACAATTTCTTTTTAAACTTACCTGAAATACGAAAAACTAAAATCTAATTGTATTCTGACCAAATGGAAAATTACTTTTCCTTATTCACATTGATAAAATTATTTGTAGTTTTGCATTTTTATGTAAGTTTTTGCTTTTTATTCATGTTGAATGTTTTTTCTTTTTCTTTTCAATGTTTTATATTTTATTGGCCAATTTATATTCTCTTATAGTTTTTAAATAAATAATGCTAAACTAGGCATCGCTACTAAGCATGTTATTTAGCTTAAATATGAATGATGCTTATATATTTCAGTTATTTTGTGAATAACCAGCATTCAGCAATTAGCAGCCCTGTTACAATTGATGACAAAACTTATGTAAGCCATTTTATGTTTTTGTTGCCAATGATTTTATTTTCGCTTTGCTTTTAGTATTTTTGCTTATCTTTTTATTTCCGATTTTTGATGTTTTTATGTATAATTGCTTCTTTTATGCTTTTTTAAAAAAAATCCATTTCTTTCATTATATATGTGTGGCCATATTTAAAAGATCATAAAATTTTTTGGTTATTTAAGTACGAAATACTAAATTTTTTATGTTATATGTATATGATACGACCTTATTTTCATTACTTCATGAGCCATGATATTTTTTACAAAGAAATTCTAAATTTTATAGCTTAATATCTAATTAGAATTTAAAATACTTTTTAGTTCTTTGGGTTTCATCAAAATATTATGTAATTACCTATTTTTTAAGTAATGAATATCCATATTTTGAAAGTTTATGAATAAAAGGAATTAACTTGGATCCAGTCTATTAATTTTTTTTTTGTACTTTTCTTTTTTATGGTTTATTTTTGATTTTTTAAAATTTAAATTGAGTTTCTTTGTATTTTAAATTAAAAACTCAAGCCATTCTTTTTTATATAGTTATATATCTCAATAGACCCAGCATCCTCATTGTTGATAAACTTTTGCATTTGGTGCCAAATGGAATCTTATTAACCTAGAAGTATCTAATTATTTTATTTCACCTCCTTACCAAAAATAAAAATGAAATACTTAATAATTTTTGAATATTTGTGAAATATTAAGCCATAGTTCTAAAACCTGATTTTTGATAGTTTATGTATCTAATTTTCTCAGAATCTATCATAGTGCTATAAATTATTTCAAACCTTTTAATTTCTTATTTTAATGCATTTTTTTTTTATAAAAAAACCCATTTATCTTTTATAAAAGGTATTTCGAATAACTGTATATTCACAAATTAGACAAAGAAAGCTATTCAGTTTGGTTTGGGATAATTTTTTAAATTGTAAATATTGCAAGAATTCTGTGTACCTTTTTGGAAAAAATTTATTTTTTGCTATGTTTTTAATTTTTTTTCAATAATGCTAATTAAGATTTGAAAGGAAAAAAAATGTAATGAAAAGAGAAAAACATGTGAATTTTTACTCTTAATTTAAATTTGTGATATTCAGACTGATTTTAGTATTTCTGTGTTCGTATTAATTTTAATAATTTCTGGTTAAAAAATCTGCATTTCTTCTCTTATATATAAACTGCAGATATCAACTTTCTGTTGTGATAATTTGCTGAATAATAGGAAAATAAATTTTTTCCTGTTGAATGAGATTTTTATCACCTTAAATACCTTGTACTTTAATTATTTAAAAGGTAATCTGAATATTTTAAATCCTGTCATCCATTTTTGTAAAATGATATACAGTTGATGAAACATCAGAATAATGTACTTTGATTTGTGCAAGTTTGAATTGTGCCAGTGTTCATGGTCAGTGGAATTTTACTCACATACTGAAATTCTGATATATTTTTTTTCAGAATGCATTAAAAAACTTCTTTTTAATAGAGTTCTGTTAAGGTGTCTGTATGCAAGATTGTTGCATGTTCCAAATCTAACTAGACATCTCAAACACGAGTAAGATTAAAAAAAGTTGTTTGTATAATGTCTACCACACACTCAGAAACAGTAGAAATATTTTCAAATAAAAATATTTACACTTGACTCGGATGAAGGTTTTATTTGTAATACCTATCCTATAACCTATGGGGGGCCATGTGTAGCCTAGTGGTTAGAGCATTGGGTTTCTGAACGGAGGGCCTGGGTTAGATGCCCGATTCCACCAAATTCCCTCTGAATACACACGGAATACATGCTCTTAAATTAGTGGGTCCTAAAAGTCTTGTGGGCAGTCACAGCAGAAACCATGGGTGTAGGGGGCTTGGGAATATTTCCCTCACCTCTAGTTCCATGCCTAAATTATGGAGGTGGAGATAGGTGGTGTTGCTATCTATCATGTAGAAGCCCAACCTGTCTCAGGCTCCGGCAACTTGTATTTCTTCCCTCTAAGAAGGACACAACAACAACCACCCATGGGATCGCTTGCGTCTGTTTTGATATGTCATGACTTGCAGGCTTTTGATAACATCCTGAACTTTTAACATATTTGTTTTATTATAAAAAAAATTTTTTATGTTGATTGCCATGAACTTTTTAAAATGCTAGATATTTATTGAAATAAACAAAAATTCTGAGTTTTATTGAAAGCAAATGAGACTAATATTGATATAAAATCAATTTACAACATTTTCAGTTTGAAATGTATAATTTTACATTTTTTTTTCATAAAACATATTCATTAGAAATAAACTTATCTTGTAATTAATAGTAAGATCTGTAAGCAATAGTCAAAGTTTTCTAGTATTTTCAAAAAAAATATAAAACTGATTGTATTCATATACTTTAAGAACATGTTTTTTTTACAACAGATGCAAAAACAATTTTTTTATCTTTCCCAAAGGATAACTATTATATACTATTTTTATATATTTCCCCAAGGATTCATCCTTTTTTGGTATATCAATGTTCTTTATACTACCTTTTGAGTTAAGATTCAGGAATTCTGATGTCGTAACACACTGTATCTATACAAGATTCATTCCATTCTCTAAAACTTTGAGAGTGTTCTTTCTTATTTGGGGAAACAGATTTGATGAACAATTAAAACATTAATTCCTGCTGTATTAAAGATAAACTATTTACAATATCTTAAATTTCCATATTTGTTTTGGGGAAATTCATTTGTTTCTTGTTCAGAAGTTTTTTCTTCAAATGCATGTTCTGAATTAATTAAATTATCAAATTGTTGCTATTCTTTCTCTGAAATTGCACATTCCTTGAAATCATTCTGTTAATTGTCAGAATCAGTTGCTACAATATTTAGAAGATGAAGTTTCATTTTCTCTCTCCTGTGTGGGTTTTGCTATATTTTCTAAAAATGTTTAAAAAATTTTAAAGTATTTTTTTTGGAAACAACTAAATATTTATATAAAAATATGTGTATAAACTAGAGTCATCCTGAAAGTAAGGAAAGTTGTTGTATAACCAAATAATGAAAAAAACCAACACAAAAACTCTGTTTATAAAATCAAAGCACCTAAATCTGGTTTTCTTTGTAGTCACCATAGTAGTTAAGGATCAATTTTTTAATTTGGATGTTATACTGATTCACCCCCAAAAGTTTGTGCTCTTGTTTGAGGTTTTCATCATTTGCAATCTGTTTTCCAATAAAATATTCCTTTAGCTTTTGAGAATTTTTGAGAATTATGTGATACCATGTCAGGGTTGCAAAAAGGGTATCAAAATTTTCCCGTTTAAAATTTTAAAGTTCTCATGTTTGTGCTAATGCTTAAAGCCATGTATTGTCATGAACCAACATTTCTTTGAAAATAACATTTGATGCCTCTTGTTTTGGATGGCATGTCTAAGTCATTGAATAGTTACAATAGGTCAAATATGTTGTACATTCAGGAAATGATTGCTGCTACACCTTTTACATTTGATAGGATTTTCAGTAAGCACCATTATCATGAAAAATTATTGAGCAAAAATGCATGATTGATTAACAAGAAAACTTGTCTCGCACTGAAGTAAAGGCAGGAGTTAACTGATGTGCATGCGTTATGAGTGGGGAGTGGACGGCAGGTTTGGTGCACAATCATGTTCCTTACTTTCTGGATAACTTTCATATGTATATACATACATACATACATATATTTATACATTTGAATCAATTGTCAATGGAATGATTAGAGAAACGTACCTTATTTTTTACATTATAAGAACAAAAAATATAATGTAATCACTCTTGAGGTCATTAGAATACCCCACAAGAAATTTTAAAGATTCTTTCAACTCAGTAATTCGATTGAAAGTGAGCCCCTCATACCAGAAGATTCTATGACCAATAATATGCTGCTACTGAAAATATCGCATGTTTGCACATCCATCCTACTTGCAAATGTAGCAGGCTTTTTGTTAGAGTGTACAAAACACCCTGAACAAGTGATCACTGGTTAATTATTTTGTAAATTAGTATACTAAATGTTGTGAATGAGATCTATTATTCGTAAATATTTGTTAGAAACTCTTGTATTACTGTTTAGAATTTCAGTGTGTGTGTATATATATGTATATAACAAATAAAGTTTTTAACTTGTATAAATATTTGTTGTTGTTGCTTGTGCCACCTGATGGACAGTAACATCAGATCAAGGTCTACGAAATTCATCGTGGCTAAGGGCTAGATTTTTATGCCTGTTAGCCGTAGCTTTGAGCACCATGCAGGTGACAGTACGATTTGCTCCATTCCACCCCAATTTTAAGGGAGAACACCCTGGGGTGGTCAGGAGCCTCCCACCTCTCTTCCCAATCCACCAACCTCATGAGAGGACTTACGGCACGATGGCTATTTAGAGTACTCCCATGCCACGAAGGCACTATACATTTACAAACATCCATGCCTTCTCCGGGATTCGAAACCCGGCCCTACAGTACCACAGTCAGCCACTATACCGGATGGGAGGTGTACAAACTTTTAAATTGTAACATTATAAAAATAATTTAATAAATATTATTCGAGTACAAAATAAAAATAAACTAAAAATTACAACTAATAATTTATTTAATATTAAATGTAACATTTCAAATAAGATTTTTCTTTGCTGTTTTTAAGAATTATTTTTAAAAATTTATTTCAATTTACTCTTGCCATATCCTTTTATACTTGTCATACTTTCTAAGAAATTTCCTTTCTGTAAAAAATGGTCAATCATTCATATTTACAAGTAACTGAGATTTTTTTCTGTTAGCATTTACATGATAATACCTTGTGATCTTTGTGTACTCTATTTTTACAGGAGGGAAATGGATCTAAATTTATCTAAATTCATTAATGTACAAGCAATAAAATGCACATTTCTCTTTTCTTTTTATGGTTGCTTTCAGTAGATAATCATAAAAAAATTATATATAGTTACAAAGAACTTTTTTTTTTGTGTAGTATTAAAGATTTCAAAGTATTCTTGCAAATAGGTTAAATATTTCTGTATTTAATACTTCATTTTAGACTCCTCAAACTGAAACAATGGCCACAGAAGAAAATTTGGAAGAAATGCCACAGGTAAGAATATTCGTTACATATCGGAGTACTAACTGATATTAAGGAATGAATTGTTTCTTTAAATTTATATATATAACAGTTAATGAAGAGGGTCTGTAAGGAACCAAGTAATTATCATTGGTCTTAATAAACCAGGTTCATGTCCCATTAAGGAACCAATACCTGAAACAAGTTCAAGCAAATACTTTACAAAAAATTTAATAAATTTCCTGGGATTTAATGGGAGGGATTTTGAATATGTTAAATTCTTAGCGGAGAAAAATTCTTGCAGTCACATATTGTGTATGAAGGGAAAATAACTATGTGTAAAAATTTTTTGTATGTGTACATCCAATATGCAGTTTTTCTTCAAGTGGCTGTAACGTATCATTGACTCTTACCACTTTAACATTTATTGAATTGAGTTTCATTTATTTTTTTCTTGGATAGAAACTTATTTTATTTATATTTATAAGTATCTTAGATTAAAAACTATTAGATTATTGAAAATTAATTTTGTGTATATCTCAGACTCTTTTTAAGAGCTTTCTGATTTTTTTTTTTTATTTATTCATATCATTTGAAAAGATGTTGCTCATTGAAATCTATATTAATAAAAGAGAAAAAGAATTTACTCACTCACCACAATATCTTCAGAAATATTAGACCTTCAGACTTGAAATTGTGGAGGCGTGGAGTCTAGAACTGCTAAGAATGGATTTTGCAAAAATCAACCCCCAAGCGGTATTGTAAGGGTTTGAAGGGCATAAAGATTTTTAAAAGATTCTTCATAAAGATTTTTGTTTGTAGAGTTAGTTTTAGGAAAGTTATGGGAAAAGAAGGGAGAAAAAAAACATTTTTCAGCAGACTTAGAAAAATCTTCGAAGTCCCCAAAATGACAAAACCTGGATAAAAATTCCTGTTTTTGAACTGTTAAACCCAAGTATTTGAAGTTTGATAAACATGTTCCTTTTGTTGAATAGATACCCACCAAGAAAAGATTTTATGGGGGGGGGGACCAGGGAGTTAATGGGGCTTATAGATTACAAAAATGCCGTTTTTGAAGTACTAAACTCACAGTAATGAAGTTTGGTTTGCATGTTTCTTTTGTTGAATTAAAATTCGCTAAGAAAGGGTCTTGCAGAAATTGACATTCTAAAGGAGTACAGAGCTTATTGATAAAAAAATTTCTGTTTTTGAACTCTTACATTTCGACTTGAAATTTGGCAAGAATGTTTATTTTGTTTAGTAGAGATCCAATAAAAATGGGTTTTGCAGAATCCACTTTGAGAGAGGGGGTTATACAGGAGCATAAAAGATAATTGTACTTCAATTTTAGAAATTCAAATCCTGTCCTTTTTAAATCGGAAAGAGGTGAAAGTTTGAATGTTTTTAAATACATTTGAATGCTTAATGTTAAGAATTAGATATCAACAATTTATATGGATATTCATACAACATCAAGAAATACCCAGTGAAGTAGGCAAGTAATGACTAATACAATATAACATAACTTTTTAAAACAAATTCAAGCTCATTTGATTTTTAAAATAGTGTAAATTTATTGCTAATGCATTCTTTTAAAATGCTCATCAAGACCTTTAAGACAATAGAAAGAATGAATCAAAGTTTTATAAAATTTCAAATATAAAGTTTAAGTAATGAATTTTTAAAGAAAATAACTTTTCCTTAAAAATCCAACTTTGCAGAAAATCAGTTCAAGACAATATTTATCTTGTTGATTGTAGTATTTAAATACAGGTAATTTTAGAAAGTGAAAGTTGTATGTATGTTTTATCAAAACTATATAAATTTTGCTTTAATTTTTAATCTGTAGGGTATTTTATTTTCTGAAAGATATCAGTTGAATTGTTTCCCGTTAAAATTTTTAATGCAATGAAAACTCTTTATTTTTCTTTTAATAGCAAACCGAAGATATGGATACAAATGAGGTAGTAGAGGGGCTGCATGAAATAGAATTAACTGATATCACTAAAGAAGGCTTCCCGAAAGGTGCTCCAGATCAGTTCAAACTTCTTCAGGTTCTTGGACAGGGATCTTTTGGGAAGGTAAATGTGATATTTTGATACATTATTTGCTTTAAAAAAGGTAATACAGCTACTTTTATACTAACAGTTTGTAAAATTCATTAAAATATATTTATTTTCTGTATTTAATATTGTTAAATTGTATTTTAGCATTTAAAAATGATTCTTATCTCTCTCTCTATCCTTCCATTTGAAAGTAGTTTAGAATTTAATTTTTTCTACTTTAAAAGTGCAGATGTAATTTTTTTTAAAAAAAGATACTCACCTATTAGTGTTACTGCAGCAAAATTAGCACCACATGCATCATGTCATGATATCAAAACAACAAAGATTCTCACATATTTTATTTAATGAAAAACTATTCCGTGATGCAATTTTAGCTGGGGTGACATGTATATGTAAGTACCAAAAAAATTAAGGGCTCTGTCGACTTAAATTTTATTTTTTGAAATATTTCATTTCCAGCTTAAAAATGAAATCTTTCATAGAGGCTTTTTTGTTGCAGTCTCAATTTTGTTTTTGGTCTCTACAGTTATATTTAATAATTTTAATAAATATATGGTTTAACCTGTGATTAAGTTCTGTATCTGTCTAGGAAGATAAACAATTTTTCACTTCAATAATTTCATAAACAGTTTAATTGCATTCTTTTGGTTACATGTGAAAATACTTATCTTAAAAAAAAATATGTAACTCCCTTAGACATTTGAAATGTTTAGAATTAAATTCATTCAAATATTGAATTTTTTAATGCTTTTGAATAAATTATTTTGTTATCAACAATAAATTGGAATATTTTATTAAAATCTCCAAGTCTAAATTATTGCTATCAGTTTTTTACTGTCAATTTTAAATTTCTGCACATGATCTTATTTGAATTTTTCTTCTATTCAAAAGTGAACATGATCATTTTTCAGAGATTTTAGATTGAAGGATTGCATTTTTTATCAAAATATTTATCCTATGATTTCATTATAATTTATGCAGTGTTTAAATATGCTGTCATTATTTACAATGAAATGGAATTTAAAGTATATTTATGTCAAGCCTATTTTTTTTAATTGTCTTATAATTTAGGAAGCTAACAAATACTGATTTTTATTTTATTTATGTACTCTTTGAAATGATTTTCCATTTCCATAAAAGTGAAAATTCTGTCCTATTTACAGGTGTTTCTAGTAAAGAAAGTTGTGGGACCTGATTCTGGTAGCCTCTATGCCATGAAAGTTCTTAAAAAAGCAACTTTAAAAGGCATGTTTTTTTACAGTTTTCTGGAAGTTGATATTTATTTAAGCATATATATGTATAGAAATAATTAAAAATTAAACTCCTTCAAAGAACCCTTTTTTATGTGCATGCTCTCCATAAGTTTTAATTTTGATTTATATACTTTCTATAGTATCTGGTAGGGTTATTTCTGTAACACAGTGTATTTTTTTAAAAAAGATTTTTCTAGTTAAAAAAAATTTTTTTTTTTGATAGTTCGAGACAGAATGCGGACAAAGATGGAAAGGGACATTCTTGCTGACATTAGACACCCATTTATTGTGAAGTTGCATTATGGTATTTAAAAGCTCTTATTCATTTTTAAAAAAAAATATGTAGAAATTTCTAGTTTTTGTTTTTCTTGTCTTTTACATTAATAGATTTGTCAGTTAAATTCCGCATAAGTTAAAAAATGGCATCAGAGTCACAAGTTTGAGTCCATTGAAGGTCCAGCATGCGGAAGGGTCTCTTTAATTTATTGTGGCTTAAAGTCATCAAGTTGGTGTAATGTAGGAGTTTGGAGAGCGGGGTGTCAGCTCGAGTTTGTCACTTGATTGACATTCATAATTATGAGGTGCGTCGTCAATAGCCCTTGTGTTGCTTTAGTGTGTGATGTTAATCAAAAAATCAAATCAAACCCAGCAAGTTAATTTATCATAAAATCCGTTGTGTAACGGACACCTATACTTTCAAGCTGCATTTTTTATTTTTATGTATATTCACCATATAATGCGCACCCTCTTTTTTTGTGATGAAATCTGAAATGTTAGTATATAATGCTCGTATGTTTTGAAGTCATTTATTTGAGGTATTATCATAGACTTCCAAAAAAAATATAATGCTTCTAGAGCTACAACTTTTTTAGTTCATAAAGCATGTCATTTCTTTTAAATAAACAGTATTTCTTTTTGTGTTGAAGTAAAAAAAAAATATGCTCATCTCTTATTTTTAAATCTATAGTTCTTATACCCGACGTATAACATGCTCCATTAAATTTTGATCTTATTTTTGGTGTTAAAAGTTCGCGTTATATGCCAGATTTTATGGTACTTAAATTAATTAAAGTGGATCTAAAAATTGTTGAAAAAAAAAATGTTTTTGAAAATTATTTCTAAAGAAGACGAGTGAAAATATTTAGTTTTAGAAATTATAACAAATAATTTTTTGTTGTCCATTAAATATACTATTCCATTTAAATGAATGTTTGAATTTGTGGTATATTTCTTAAATTAATATAATTTAATATGCAAATTCGCTTATTAGTGAATTTTTTGTACTGGAATTTAAACATTTATGATGAACATTTTTGTTATTATTTATCTAAAAGTAATCCTTTCTCTGTAATAAAGATAGTTTCCAGTGTTTTGTTTTAAAAGAAATCAGCTAAAATTATCTTTTTGGTAAAGTAGTATATTATTTTTTATAATACTCAAATTATTATACTGTAAGAAAATGGTGTGTTTTTTTTTCATATTCATTTAACATTTCACACAATTTCTTAGAAATAAAATATTTTCTAATTTGAACTATCTTGTAATGGTTTGAATAACTGGGTACTCCTATGGCTATTTTTTAACAATTGATTTGTTTTTCAGCTTTCCAAACAGAAGGTAAATTGTATTTAATTCTAGACTTTTTGAAAGGAGGGGATCTTTTTACTCGGCTTAGCAAAGAAGTGAGCGCTTTCAATTTTTTATTCCCCAAATTTTTCAGTTTTTGAAATTTTTGTTTTTAGATGCTTCATTTTTTTTGTTTTTTTTTTTGAAAAATTAGATATAAAAATCAGTTTTAAAAACAAGTTTATCAAAATAAATTTGAATTATTTATTAAAATATCTTAAATATTTTTTTCATAGTTCTTAGAATAATATTTTAATTTTTCCTTTTATAGGTAATGTTTACTGAAGAAGATGTAAAGTTCTATTTGGCAGAACTAGCACTTGCTCTTGATCATTTGCATAGTCTTGGCATAATATACAGAGATTTAAAACCAGAAAAGTATGTTTGGGCTTATATATGTTTTTAATTTAATTTCTGAAGTTGTAGAAAGAAAAAATTAAATCATCATAGAAATATACTGTAAAGAGACAAATCTTCTTAAAATTTAACTAATAACTTTTTTATCTCACAATGCATTCAGAATTTAGTATCACTATTTTCTCATATTGGTTACTTACATCCCAAATAAAATTAATTTTGTGACATCTCAAGTGCTTTTATTTAAGTATTGTTAAACATTCACAAGAAAACAATATGTATATGAAGTTTATTTAAAGAGGCTCAGTTTTTTAGTAGTTTAAATTATAGAGTATTTTTATTCTTATAATAAAGATATATATAATCATCACACTTTACAATCAAACACTTACTATTTATTTCAAGCATTTATTATATTACTATAAAGTAAAGAATTTTATAAAGTTTATATTAAACACCACCTTGAAATATTTCATAACTTATGAAACAAGAAAAATAATTTGCTTTTGGTATTGTTTTATTGATTTACCTGAAGTACTTTTAATGGAGAATTATTAAGAATTTCAATTTGTTATAATTTTTTTGGGGGGGGAGGGTGATACAATTAACAGAGAAATGTTGTGAATATATACGGTGTTTCTTCTAAAATAAGACCTGAGTTTGTTGTAATTTTTGCTATAAAAGATGCATTTAGGACATTTTCAGGAAATGTCTTATTTTTATGCAAAATCATTTACAAGTATTCAAATACATCCTTGTAAGCTGAAACATAGTAAAGCTCAACACAGGTTACATGTCTGAAGGAAGCCATTCAACTCGTGTTATGATATTTTGAATTCTTTCAGTGATAACAGTAAAGGCGAATGCTTTGATATCAGTTGTGTGTGTGTAAACAATCAAACTATTTACTCTTCTATCAGCAATCTATTTACAGAAGATATTTTAACTTGGGAAAGGATCTATATTTTCTGATTTATTTATTCATTTCTCAACACCATCTCATACACTTATCGACTGAGGTTATTGTTCTCTGATAACAAATTTTGGACTGTTCAAAGATTCAACTTATTGCAGAAAGCTTTTATATTTGTGTGCTCCTAAAGTTTTTCTCAATATCTTTAATCTAATTAATGGAATCCCTTTAATCTTTCATAATTCTTTTCTTGTTCTTGAAAGAATAGCTTTCTTTTTTACTCATCTTATATGGTCAAAGTATTTTTTATTTTCAATTTATGTTATTGAATCAAGTACTAATCATATGATTCATATTCAGATATGTTTGGTACTCATTTGGGTTGATAATTTTAACTAGGGCTTATTTTGGAAGTAGGACTTAAATTGCAAGCGTCATGAAAAATCATGCCAGGGCTTACTTTTCTATGAGATCTTCTTTTAAGAGAAGGATTTGTGTACTTGAAGTTATATTTCAAAACTTAAGCTTTGAAACTGGATAACATTTATTTCATTTTGAAGGTGTATCTATTTTTCTTTGGGATAAAGGTTAATCTTATTTTAAATCTTGGTTAATTCCTTAACTGCTCTGAAATAATTCAATAAATGTGTGATTAAGTTTTAATTATTGTTTTCTTTATATTCTAATAAAAGTATTACAATTTTTCATAAAATTTTTTTATATTTATCATTTTTAAAGTGAGCATTTTAATATTTTTGGAATTATTTATTTTGCTTGTATCCTTAAAATTTTATAATGTATTATTTAATAGATTTGTGCTTGAATAATACAATTTTCATCTTTTTCTGCATAGCATTCTTCTTGATGCGGACGGACACATCAGTCTTACAGACTTTGGATTGTGTAAAGAAGCACTAAGTGATCAAAAAGCATATTCTTTCTGTGGTACAGTTGAATACATGGCACCTGAAGTTATTAATAGGAAGGGTCATACAACAGCTGCTGATTGGTGGTCTTTTGGAGTTTTAATGGTATGTATATTAAGTTAAAATCAAATTTTATTTTATTCCAACTTTAATATGTTTAATAGTTACATAAAAGCTGTATTATTTATCAAATGTACTGGATAATCTGGAGATATCAAAAAGTACAGTAGAACTGAAAGGGCATGATAAGAACTTTTGTCTTGATCTGATTATTTAATTTTTTTTTGCTTAGGTATACTATGACATTTTATTGATGGCTATTTGTTGAAAATACATTTTTTTTTTACACTTCAGTGTTAGATCGTCAGCTGTTTTTGAATCAAAAATCACTACCAATGCTATGATATTCATTAGTCAATAAAAAAATTATTCCGGTGCATACTCAAACACAATAACCTTGTTTTTTACTTTACTGATCACCAAGCTAATACATTAGTATCAGTTTTTTATTCTTATGATTTTTATAGAAACTGGAGGAGGAAGGAATTTCAAATAGTTTTAGAAAGGCCTATTGTAGTTTTCATTCATTATAGTATCATTCCATTAACTAATGCGTAGCATTTGTTGAAGAGATGTTGATAAGGAGTGGCACCTTAATTAAAAATGTAGCAAACATGTTGTAATAGTTGTTTGTGAACTTTAATTCATGATGTACATCCAACTTTTTTTTTTTAAACATTATTTTGAAGTAACATGGTTCTCCAAAATACTTCTTTTACATGAAATTTTTGTTCTAGCACCCCCCCTCGTACCTTTTTTTTTTTTTAAATTCTAATTTTGACTATGTAATCAGAAGATGGTCATTTTATGCCTACACATGTGTGAATGACTTGATCTATTTCATGGCTTGTTTACTTAATGTTCTGGAGTTACAGGGAATACCAGAATTTTATTATTACTTTTTTCTTTATTTTGTTGCACTTCAACTTGGACACAGCATTTTGTTCTTCAGTTTAATTTTATTTAGTGTAAAAGTATTCAGTTTGTAGGATGCAATAAATAGTTTCAGTAAAGCTCTAAAAGTTGATATTCAAATTAGTTTTCTTTTAAATTCAATGATAAATTTTCCAGTATAATTTGTGTCGACAATTTTTACTGTTAGAAAGGTAATATTGTTGGAATCATGATTTTATTGGGGTTAAGATCAGAGTGCCTGAAGAACAGCAGGTCAAGTTCCAAATATTCAAATACTGTGTTTACTGCCTAATACCATCTAATTGATTCAACCATTCAATTAGGCTATTATAGCAGCATTTAAAATGTGCAATATGAAGGTATGAAATGTTTAGGTATATTTTAGACTCAGTGGAAGAAAAAAATTTGACTGTTGGGGAAACTTGGAGAAAG
The DNA here is from genome assembly GCA_019973955.1 of Trichonephila inaurata madagascariensis. Taxonomy (NCBI): domain Eukaryota; kingdom Metazoa; phylum Arthropoda; class Arachnida; order Araneae; family Nephilidae; genus Trichonephila; species Trichonephila inaurata. Next base: position 32,827 of record BMAV01005339.1, read on the forward strand.
TTTAAGTTCTGTGTAACATGATATTAAGAATTATATAAAACAAATTTTGGAACCAAAAAATTAAACAGCTGCTAATAACAGCCGCTATGTTTTAAAAGGGGTTGAAACTAGGAATTCAAGTAAGGGATTGCAACTGGCTGTGGAATCTCTTAAACATAATGTTGGTCTGTCGAAAAGCCACTAATGGACACTGAAGGTGATTTAGCATCATATGCTATTGTGTCACACACTATGATGCTAGGTCTTCTGGGTGTATGATTTAGCACAAAAAACTGCAAGTATTAATATTTATCATGTTGCTTTTACACAAACTTGTTTCAGTGTTGCATCTATCAAAACTGAAGAAGATCGCTCATTGCCATTTTATGCTCCATGTCCATCTGACCTGACACCATTACAATCTTTTATGATAAAATGCTGTTAAAAGTAGTCATAATGATCTGCATATGTTAATTGTCATCCCAACAAATGGTGTGGTTTTTTTTTCCAAAATGATTGACAGAGATTTCCACTGCCAGCTGGATGCCTGCTACAGTGGCTGTTAGAACAGTGAATGCATGTCTCACAATACCTCAATCCTCTCTTGCCGAGTTTATCTGGGCTTCCTCGATCCTAATGCTTAATTCTGATTCTTAGTTTTTGTATTAAATTTTGTATACTAAATGTAATTTTAAATAGGCAATTTTTTTGAAAAAGATAAAGATAAAATTTGCTATACATATTAAAAATGGATTTCCTTATTGTTTAAATTTCTAAAATGCATCTTTTAAGAATTGAATTTTTGTATATCCTTTTTTTTTTGTTTGTTTAGATAAATATTTATTTATTTTTACAGTTTGAAATGTTGACTGGAGCTTTGCCATTTCAAGGAGCAAATAGGAAGGAAACAATGATGCAAATTTTAAAGTAAGCATCAATAAAAAAATTAAAAAAAAAAAATTTAAGGTTTTTTTATTAGTAATTTTATTTTCCTTTGAAAATTTTTTATTTTAAGTACACATTATATCGATTAATTTCTCATTGAAGTTTTTCATGAAAAGTTATATATATAATAATCAAGGAATGTTATGTTTTAAGTATTAATTACAACTTATATCCTATGTTTTATTGTTTTGAAATAAAAATATAACAGCTTGTTAATATTTAAATAAAAATTGATATTTTTCATTTAATAGAACAGTTATTGATTTTCTTATTTAATTGAGACATATGTTGTGGTTAATTTGCATGAAGTGGATGTATAATTATAATAAAGTATATGTATAATTTAGGTATCTAAATTAATCTGGTAGTGTAAATTTTGCACAATGGTATTATATTTATGTCTTTAATTTAGACATAATATTTCAGTTATGGAGTAATTTGTTTTCGATTTTTAAAACTTTAAATTTTTTGTAAACACTATATTTTAGTTTTACTTTCTGTTTTCTTTGTTTTGAAATTTTTCATTATTCTTTAATCTTGAGTTAAATGCAAGTACATTTTGCTATATATATGTAAGGATAATTAAATTAGATTAAAAATTAAATTCCCTATCTAGCAATTCACTTTTATATTTTCTCCTATTTTCAATTGTAAAGTAATTGCCTCACTCACCTTAATTTGTCCATTGATGGTGGTAATTTTTGTTTTGATATATTCCACATGGTGTTGTCCCTTGATTTGTGATAGTGTTTTTTTATATATAATGTTGACATTTGATCCTGTATCCAAGAGGACCTCAACTTGTTTGAAGTTGATTCTTCCCTTGATGATCATGAGTTCTCATGTTCGATGAGGTTGGATTACTGTATTATTTTCTTGGGTTCTTTGACAGGGGTAGAAAGTTGGAGCATCCGGTCGCAAAATTGTTGGTCGTTGTGGCAATCATTGGTTTCTCGGATACATGGTCGTCCGCTGAAGAGAAAATGACGGATGATATTTAGAGAATGATGGACGCTGATGAGAATATACATTGTATCTTGAACCGGTTATGGTATCCGGGTGTTGAGATTGATCATTTCTCCAATTCCATCTTCCATACTGTTGTCCATGGGCAAATTGATTCGTATGGTGAGGTATTCTTGTCACTGGATACTTTGGGTATATAACTTCATTCCTATTTGATTTTGATTTTTCTTGGTTATCTAAAAGTTTCTTTTTTTCCCGTTAGTTCCTCTATATTGCTGCAGCTTTGTAACTGTATTTCTATGGATCTATTTTTCCTTTAATCCTTTTATGATGTAGAATTTTTCAGCTTCTTCCATGTTTATCCGGGATGCGATTTCTTTTATTCTGTAGAAATATTCTATGTGGGTCTCTTTTGATGTTTTTTCTGTTTTAGCTAATTGAAGATGAATCTCCGCTGGATTGACTTGTGTTCCGAATTAAATTATTTTTCAGTTCGTAAAACTTTTAGGGATCGATTGCGATTTGATGTAAGTCTTCACAGCTCCATCTACTAACTTGGTTATAAATAAGATTTTCTGTTTTTCTGTTATATCAAAGGAATCACAGGTACTTTCAAAATTTCTAATGAATGTCTGGATGGGCATTTCCAGGTTATATTTTTGGAAAAAACTCTGTAGATCTTCAAATCGAATATCATTTTTTATAATGGTTATAGGTTGTTTAAATATTTCTTCATTTGCATCTATATTCTCTTGCTTAATTTTATTTTCGTTCATTGCCTCCATTTTTGAAACATAAATTTCTGAAATTTTGTTAGGAGAAGACTATTCTAGTTCTTTGGTGGTAAGAGCGATGTTCTACCGGGGATTAATAGCGCGTTTTTTCTCCTTCCGTACCATAGAGTTCCTTTTAATTCCGGCAACCCGACGTCTTCAGTAAAGAGGTATAGTGGTGTTGGAGTTCCATCAAATTCTCCATAGCATTTATTACGGTCATTGGCATTCGTTTTAACTTTAAGATAATTTTAAGAATACATTTAAGTTTAAATTTTGAAATGCGTTTTCAGGTAAATCCTGCCGGCTTTATTTCTGACATGATTTTGGAGCCAGAAACAGACTTAGTTTTAAAAAAGGTCTTTATTCTAGAATGAGTACATCTCTTTTGGTGCAAGATGTAGAGAGAAAAAAGAACGCCACCAAAAATCTTAAGTGTGTTAAACACTTAAAACACCGATTGCAGCGTTCATGAGTGCTCTTGAAAGTTAATGCTGACATATAGGGCTATGAAATATAACGATCTGGAATTAGACATGTTTATTGGCTAGGCCATATGTTCGGAAGAAATAAATGGGTGATTAATTTGATACTTAAAGATGTGAGGAGAAAATATAAAAGTGAATTGCTAGATAGGCAATTTAATTTTTAATCTAATTTAATTATCCTTGCATATATTTCTTGAGAGTTTAATTTTAAAAGAAAAATGGACAATATTCATTTTTATTTTTAAAATTAATGAATGTTTTTAGTTTAACTTTTTATGTTAAAATTTTAGAAATTTTCCTTTTAAAATTTATGTTCAATTTTTTTTTTAATAGAGCAAAATTAGGAATGCCTCAATTTCTTAGTCCTGAAGCCCAAAGTTTATTACGTGCTCTTTTCAAAAGAAATCCTGCTAATAGATTAGGTAAGTTATTTTCTTTATATGTGATTGTAATTTTTAAGCTGATAGAAATAAAACATTCAATAGTAATATCACAATAATTCTATATGACAAACATATATTTTTATTATACTCATGATCTAAATAGTTTCATGAAATTTTTTAAAATATTGTTGGGATTTCATTCTTGCATTTGCACTACTCACACTGAGCAAATTTTTGTAGAATTATTTTCTCATCTTCCTGTTGAGTCTAAGGTTTGTTTTATGAATGCTTTTTATTTATAAATGAGTATACTTGAAAAGTGGTTGGAGTACTGTGAATAAGTGAAAAGGTTTATTGATTTTTTTTTTTTTCTCCAAGTTTCATTCAAATTTTCAACCATTCCTCTAAGCTTACAAATCTCTGCCCTTAAGTTTTGAATTTTAGCATATCAAATATATATTTTGGTGAAATGCACTCTTTCAATGAATTATTTAATGAATTCTTTGATCTATCTTCAATGAATTGCATCTTTTTTAGTTTACAATATTAAAATATGTTTAAAATTTTATTTATAGAGAAACATTAATAGATCATTTTAAATGCAATAATATATCTCTCTTTAAATTGGAGATCATTAATTTTCTTGAAATTATGAATTTAAACCGTAAAAGTTGGTATTAGTTATGCAGTGATAAAATGTGTCTGTTTTTTATGAATAGTTAATTTCTACTTATATTTCTGAGTTTGTTAACTTTCATTTAAAACAATTCTGATAGCCCATATATTGCAAATCATTCTTCCATTTGATTTTTGTATCATCTAAACTCAGTGGCACAACAGCCCACGAGGGCCAAGGCCTGTGCCTATCTCAGGTTTCATGACCTTTGGTACTGGGGTGTATAATCAGATGTTTCATTCAGGTGGTCAGTCTGATGCAAAATACCCAATGTTTAGTTCCCAAGCAAGCTTGGTACTCATTTACCGACCCTCAGAAGGGATGAAAGGGTGAGTCAACCTTGTCCAGCCTGGGGTTTGAACCCCAGACCTGTAGTATGGAAGTGCGATATGCTACCACTCAGGCTTCGATTTTTGTATATTTATATAAAATATTGTGATATTAAATAATTGAAAAAATCTGTTGTGTAGAAGTTATATTCATTAGTGCCCAAAATGGTGCCTGTAAAATAATTTGTCTCTGACATGTTGTTAAAGTATCTTTAAGTATATATAATTTGAGTTTTGTAAAACGGCCAGAAGTCTCAAGTCTATTATTGACAGAAGTTCAAAGTGTAGGGTCATGAATCTGAGGTTTTTTATTGTTATTTTGAAGTCTTTACAATTATTTGGAGATTATTAATTAGTTAAGAAATGAGTTCAGGAAATTTACCTGTACGGCAATTCAGTGTCATGTTTAAAATGTCTGCCTGTGAAAATTTAAGTTTCAAAGATTATATTCTGAATTATTTTTCATTACATATATTTAAATATTGAAGTAGATAATTTTTTAAAACATTAATCATGTTCAAATAAATTGCTGAGTCTCAAGCTATGGAACTAATCTGTATTTATCTACTAGTTGAAACACTTCTCTAATGTTTTCAAAATCTTGGATGAATAGTCTAAAAAATTATTCAATGAATTTTTATTTAAATTTTTAATAGCATCAGGTCCTAATGGTATAGAAGAAATGAAAGTTCACCCTTTCTTCGGAACAATAGATTGGCAAAAATTGTATGATCGAGAAACAAAACCTCCATTTATCCCTGCCGTTTCTAGATCAGATCATACTGCTTATTTTGATAAAGAGTTTACAACTCGAACACCAGAAGGTATTTATACTTTGTTTTTTATTCATTTAAATGTTTATACTGCAGTAGGTATATTGAAATATTACATGAGAAAATATAAGTATTGAATAACCAAAAATGAATATACTTTTTTTTTACATGTTGTGATAGTTATCTGAATGTTATTACATCTGATAATGACCATTTTATGCAAAGTCTTAGATCTTGAATGATTTAAAAAATTGTTCACAAAGAAATTGAAGACTAAAAACAAATTATGTGAAAAGGAAACATTTGTTATTGAATCAGTATCTTTAAACTTATAATAAAAAAATATTATATCTCCTTGGATTTTGTTCAAGTTACAATAAATACACAAATGTTAATTTTTTGTGTAACTTTAAAATCATTTAATTCCTTAGTTACATATTTATGGCTATACATTCAGTCTTATGTTATGGGCAAATCTCTATATAATTCATTACTTTAATCTCCTATAAATTATACTTGATTTTGATGGTATTTATTTTCACAATAGGTATATTATATTTCTGAAATTATGTCTTCAGTTTAAGGTCTATTATGCTTTTCTGCATATTTTATTGAATTAAAAAGCTCATTATATATATATATATATATAAATAAAGAGAGAGATACATATATATATGATAATACTGATAATATCTGATTATATATTATTCTATCATAATTTTTAACTTTATGTTGTACTGATATTCCTCTGTTGTATTTGGCGGGAAACACATAACCAGTTGATGCACTCACAAAGTAAGTTTTACTATTTACCTTTTGCATCGACTTAATCTATACTGTGAATACTAGTAGGCTATAATTTTATCATATTTTATTAGTATAGTGATTTTATTTGTAATATTTAAATTTCTCCTGATATTATTCTTCCTTTCCCCTTGGCACTTTGTATAGACAAATTACTGGTGAATGTTGGTTAGCCCTAAAACTTGTTTAAACCTTCTATCTTGGTTCCTAAGGCCAGGAGTTTGTTATTGTATTACTGTGCCTAATATTTCCTATCTTGAATAGTTATACCAAGATTCTATAGCTATCTGTGTATATATATTTATGGATTATAGATATATATATATAATCAGTACCATCGAGTTAGAATTTTTTACTGCTATAACTCTTATTGTATGGTACCTTTTTGTAAGACATTTTTTTATCAAAATTTTTAAATTTATATGTACAAATATTATTTTGGATTTAACTTGAATTTCATTACAAGGTTATATTTTATTTATTTGAAATTATTTTTGTGCCTTATGACCATCTTGAATTAATAGTTACTGTTAATTGTTTTTAAAAATTTGATCCAAAATTAATTTCTTTTTATTTTGACTATTGCAATTTCATTGGCAAGTTTTTTTAACACTTCTGTAAATACATTACTCGTATATACAAAAACCGAATATTAAAAATGAATATCATTATTCCTGACTATTAAAAATAATACATTTTCTGTAGTTGTAAGCATGTTGTGGGGGGATATAGGGGGGATATATTGTTCTGCTTTAAGAATAATATAAACTAAAATTTATTATTTTTATTTTAAGAAGGCTCAATTTATTATTTCTGACTTTAATTGGAAAGAACTTAAATATAATTTCCCACGGAAAATTTGTATTGCAAATGTACAATTGGTTTTGAGTGCATAATTAAGTTTAATCTGTATTATACTATTAAATTGAGAAATATTTTTTGAAAAAATAAATTTTATATGTAAAATCTTACTTAACAATTGATTTAACTCAAACAGTGTTTTTTAATAGATATTTGTGAGAAAAATAAACTCTTTGATTGTATTACTTTATGAACTCAAAGTCTGATGATCTGATTACTAATATTTATGTAATTTAAATATAGATCTGAAGTTTAATTCACAGAATTGAAAACTGCGTGATGGTATTAAGTCTCTTAGTGTTATTAACTATCATTTTATATGAAAATAATACATGAATATTCAAATGAATGCACTGTCAAAGTTATTCTGAATTTTTAAACAAATCTGTATTAAATTAGGAATTATTTTACAAAAGAATTAAACTGTCTTGATTTTGTGATTCCTGAAAATCTTGCTTACATTTAGTGAATGAATGTTTAGGATTTACTACTACCGTTTTTTTTTACTTTATGTTATGTAATTATGTTACATTATTTATAAAGATTGAGTGTTTTGTTATCATACCTTATATTTTTACTAAGAGAACACACAAATAAAAGCTTAAATTTCATGATATTTGTAACTAAGTAATATATTTATATGCTAAATGTTGATAGCCATTATGAATGTTTAAGAATTTTTAAAATGCTTTTTTGTTAATAATGTTTGGGTTTACATTCATACAAAACATATAACATTTTTCTTTCATTTGTTTTATTGCCATTACTAATTTGTGCAATTTTAAATAACAGCATATACATGAGATATATTCGCCAGTCACCAGTCGATATTGACTATGTGACTATAAATGTTAAACTATGGATTACCTTGTGATTTGTATAATCTGTTTTAGAAACATTTTGGTTTCACCCCTTTTTTTTCTTGATTATGAATTCTTTTCTTCGTTAGATTCACCTGGTTGCCCACCTAGTGCCACAGCTCATGAACTCTTTAGAGGATTCAGTTTTATTGCTCCTAGTCTTGATGAAAATTGTGCCAAGAATAATGAAAATCAAAATAATCAAGTAAGGAAATATGATTTGTTTCTTATGTGTAACAACTTGGTACAAATTTATTAAAACGAAATGAGTCAAACAAGAAAATACTGATTTTTATTTAACCCATAAATTGTACCACATTTTATTTTGTGCAAAAAATTTAGTTTAATCAAATTTCTATGTGATTAAAGAACATAATTCATTGAATTTGAAGATTAAAATCTGAATATTAATTTTAAATACTTTTTTATAGTAACATTTTAAAATATTCAGTTTGTTCTGCTATAGATTACTATGATTACTTTATACTAACTGTAAGTAATTTAAATATAACTGTTGATTAAAGCTGCTTATTCATTTTTATTTAATAGAATTTAAATTATGTTTGCTAGTTAATTGGTAATTTTTTAAAAATCTCTCGATAAAGGACTATGTGTATAAAATTGAAATTATGCGTTGAAACATGATTTTGTATATATAGAAGAGAAATACCTTCTGTGCTATGTTTTTTACTTGTAGATTTATATTCTCCATGTGCATAATATTTTTATATTGTAAGTTCCAATTTAGAATCTGGTTCGGAAATAATTTCTATGTTCTGATTTAAAAGCTATATCAAGATGAGAATAATTTTGATACTTGATGACGACTTTAATTCACAGTTGATATTGAAAACTCATTATTATATTTATTAAACAAAAATGAAACAATATGTCTGTAGTTATGTAAGATATAGTAATGTGATTGGTACATGAGCTTATGTTTATAAACATACATATTATTTTATGGGACTTTTTCATGCTCACCTTGTGAAGTGAATTGTATTTCATATATTCAATTTGACTAGTCATTTTGTTATATGTCCAATATTATGTATAAGTGTCCATTATATTCAAATGCTTAAGCTCTGCAATAGCGAGTTATTCATTTAAGAGTATTTTAAATGTACCTTATTTGGCTATTAATTTTCTGTCTTGTTAAATTATTATTGCATTTTTTTTCCATATTGCATATTATTGCATTCACAATAAAAATTGCTCATTAGCATTTGTACTTTGTCATCCGTAATTTCATGAAGGAAATGAGTGAATTTAAATTTAAATTGATAAAAAAGTAGATGGAGGATAAGTTATACTGAGGTTCTCTTTTTAGTCACATGTGTGAAATATTTGTTCATTGCAATAAATTGTTGTTAATTATCAAATATATTTTTGTATCCTTTACTAAAATTCATTAAATAACGACTTAGTTTATTGAATAACTGAAAAATCTTTACCTGAGCTTGTGACAGTTTTAAATTGGGGAGGGAATACACTGTCACACACTTATAGCAGCATTAATGAACATATTTTGTATTAGAGAAATGTTTTTTTTTTATTTTAATTTGTTCATTTTTTAATTTATCAGTATTTAATGTTTCTTGATTTTAATTTAATTTCAATAAGCCATAAATATTTATTTTAAAGTTACCCTGTTGATGCCCAAGGTCTATTTGGATGTATCTGCTCTCATATTTTTCTGAAAAGAAAAGAAAATACATAAAATTTATAATATTGGGCATTTTATTTTAATAATTAAAATAGAAGAGTTTTTAGTATATTATTATAACAAAAATTGTAGAAATTTATTTTGCAGCTCTGTCTATATTATTTTTATGTCAGTAATCTTTGATTTGAACAGTTAAGTGCCAATTTGTATGTCATCTTTGATAATTGTTTATGTTTGACAGCTATGGGTGGCCAGGGTAGCCTATTGGTCAAGGTAATGGGCTCATGACCGGCATGTCATGAGTTTGAGCCTAGTTCCACTGAAGAGCCACCTTGTAGGGGGGATGGATGATGCACATAAAATCTATGGAAGTTCAAACATCCTCCCATTGGTGTGGTGTGGAAGTTTGAAAAACCATCTCAGGTGTTGCCCTTACCACTTGATTATGGTTCAAAGTTTTGAGGTCTGTCATCAAAAGCCCTTGAGTAGGTGAATAGTACAACATTAATATTCACTCACTTGGACAACTATGAAGTTTTATCAATAACCTATTTCTGGGTTTGGCAAAATGTGGCTTTTTGTATAGGTGGTTGGGGCTCTTCATACTTTTGTTTCTATGTATTTTAAAATAAAATCCCAACAGAAGTGGCAGAAACATTCTATATTTTATGACTTGATTAAGAGTTAATAAAAAGTGTTGAAATGACTTATGTGGAAGAGTAATCAGATTTAGTTTTAATTATTATAAACAGGAAATTTAAGAATAAAGTACAGAATTTTTTTCCAGAAGCTTGAAAGTTTAATCATCAACCTGATTTTTTGACAATGGTTATTGCACTGAGCTACTGGAATAAAAATATTAGTCTTTGAAGGAATGTGATCACTACTGAAACCCCCTTCTCTCCTCCTCCTGTGCAAGCGAATGCATATAAATAGTTCTTTGATACTTAAGTTATCTTGTTTTACTATTTGCTTGACTCTTCTCTCTCAAAAGTTTGCCAACACCTGGCTTATTGTATGATTTTTAAAACCATTTTATAAAACAATTATTTGAAGTTTATATCATTAAATCATTCATTACATGCTTTTGTAATTTCATAATAAGCATCCCATTCAATAGAATTTTGAATTTTTTAAAAAGAATTTGAATTGACATTATACTGCTATTGCTTGCTGTACTAATACGAAGTTATGATTAGATTACAATATTGAAACAAAATACATTAAAAAGAAATGTACTTCTTTTATTTAGTGATATCTGTGATAGGTTTGTAAATTTGTATTGTTTATTTAAAATAGTATTGTCATTTGTAATATCTTTATAAATTTATTATTTGTATGACTTTTGCTGTTCAAAGCTTGAATACTTCATATATTTAGTGTGTGTTCTCCTTTTTGAAAGTAATGAGTAATAGTTGATGTTTCATTTTTTAAAAATTTTTTTTATAGAAACCAGAAAGAAGTTTCAAAGTAAAAAAATTTATAACTAATGAATATGAATTTAAAGAAGATTTAGGCAAAGGTTCATATTCTTTGTGTAAAAGATGTATATATAAAGAAAATGGAAAAGAATATGCTGTTAAGGTGAGGTGTCTGGAGAATTTGTAAGTTATTTTCTCTTAAAAGAATGTAATTGCCTTTTACAAAAATGATTTATTTTGCCTTTAAATACTGAAATGATTTAGTTTATTTTACAAGGAGAGGGCACGACCAAGGAAATTCATTTGGGGTGGAGACTTGGTGTAATTGTAGTACTCCTTTAGAGGATGTTCAATCCTCAATGTAATTCCGCTGAATGGCCATTCAATTAGGAGAAAAAAGCCTTCAAAATTCATGCTTAGCTTTTATACATTTCAATTTCTTCCAACAATTTCCCAGCTTGGTTGATATATCGTCTGCATGCTATGCAGGAGGTCTGGGTTCGATTCATCAATTTCTTTTTTACATTTCATTGAATTATTTTTAAAATTAAATAAACTTATTTATGAAAGGTTAGATAGGTTAGAAGAAGGTTAGATTACGAAGGTTATCGTCCGCATATTATGTAGACGATATATCAACCAAGCTGCGAAATTGTTGGAGGAAATTGAAATTTAATTGTATAAAAGCTAAGCATGAATTTTGAAGGCTTTGTTCTCCTAATTGACTGGCCATTCAGCGGAATTACATTGAGGGTTGAACACACCCTAAAGGAGTACTACTATTACACCAAGTCTCGACCCCAAATGAATTTCCTTAGTCGTGCCCTCTTCTTGTTAAATGATTTGAAGATAAATCACATTATTTAAAAGTAGTTTTTTTTAGTTTGTTTTATTTTTTTAATTAATTCACCTTTTGTTGTATTTTATATTTTCATGGATTTTTCACTTACATCAAATAAATTGTATGTTGTATTTAAAATCTATATTTGGATTATACTAACATATATGGCCGTAAACAAATTTTTAGATTTAAAATTTTTAATTGTAAAACATTACTATCCTGATTTTGGGAGAAATAAAATGTAATTTAAGACCTTTATATAGTTAAACTGAATGAAATTTGTAAGTAAGAATATGAACGAATTATGAATTGCTATGTGATTTGATTTCTTTTTCTTTCTACATTTTTTCCAATGTTATAAAGCCAATTTAAAATTGATAGAGTTTTTATAGCAAGATTTTCCAAAATATATGGGATAAATTTTTTTTTTTTTTAGGGGAGTCATTTTCTGGAATCTATAAAAATTATAAATAACTTTTAATACGTTACTTTAAATAGTTTATTTTTAACTAATACATAGTTATGCATTAGATTAATTATATAAGATGTTAGATATTTTTGCTGGATATTTTCTTTCTGTATGGAGAGTCATTAATTAACAAATATTAATTTAATTAAAAATCTTAATTTTTTTTTCAGTAAGTTATAAAAAAAAAAATGTCTCGAATATAATTAAGTTCTTTTTTTAGTGTTCTAAGTTTACTTCAAAAATTTCAGAAATTGTTTATTTTATATAGTATAAAATTGTCTTATTGTATTTCAATTTTAGTTGTAAAATTTAAAAGCATTTTTTAAATATTTGCAATTATTTTAGATAATTGACAAATCCAAAAGGGATTGCGATGAAGAAGTTGAAATTTTATTGAGATATGGACAACATCCAAACATTGTTACTTTGTATGATGTGAGTTGTTATATTTGTAAAATTATATGATTTTTAAAAAAATGCTAACCTGAACTAGTTTTCTCAACCTAATGCTTGACATGTACACATGTTGTGTATGTATATAGAATTACATTTTTAAAAAAGAATATTCTTGTTTTTATTGAAGCTTTAAAATATTTACATGATTGTTCAAATATGTGTACTATAAAAGTTGCAATAAGTAAATAAAAAGGATTAATTTGTGGGTTTAAAGAAAGTAATATTTAATTAACATTTTTATCTTAATAAATCATAACTGAAAAATTTTAATGTGGTTAAATTTAAACACAATTCCTATTTAAAAATTTAAAATTCATAAAAATGTCTCTGAATTTTTTTAAAAATTTGTAAAGATTCTGAGATACAGAAATTTCAAGTAAAATTTAGTTGAATAAAAGAACAAACTACTATGTATTAGAATTTAAATTAACACATTCTAAATAACAACTTGGAAGTGTTTCTGAATATCAAGTTTTATATAAATTTTTTCTTTTTGCGATTTCAATGTTTTATTACCTTGTAATAACCATAAACCTTTTTAAAGGTATATGAAGATGCCTCCTCAGTGTACCTCATTATGGAATTATTGCATGGTGGAGAGTTACTAGATAAAATTTTAAGTAAAAAATACTTCAATGAAAGAGAAGCAAATGCTGTCTTAGAAGTAATTGCTAAAACTGTTAAGTATCTTCATGACAATGGGGTAAGTTTAAAAAAATTGCTTTTTGACCTTTATTAGATATATTTTCAATTTTCATGAGTTACAATTTATATATTTTTAAAGAAGTTTTTATTAGTAGAGGATCATAAAAGAAGTAAATGAACATTTTAAAGTTTTTTTTTATAAGTAATTATTTGTTATATTATAATACTGTATTTACTCAAATCTAAGCTGTACTATTTTTTTCCAGTGTTAATGCTGCTGAAAATCGTGTGGCTTAGAATCGAAGACAAAACATTTGTCTGGGGGAAATTGAGTTTCCACCCTTTTCAAAAGGAAAAATGTAATTGCCCATTCTGGCCACTTGCATCAGTGACTTATCCCATTCTGCCGTTTATCACTAGTATTCAGTCTACCCTAAACATCTTTGTCTGCTCATATTCAGGGATTTTTCTTATATGTTTTCTTTTTATCACTTAAACCTCAAAGATATTGGTAATAGCATCAAGACGAGTTCTTTATGATGCAAGTTTAAAAAGGTAGGCAATTTTATTTGCAGAAAAAGAAAACGGAAACAGAACAGCGGCCACTGAAAATTTAGGAAAAATGAAACAAATATTCTTAGATGGCATAAGCAAAATGATATAATTTTTGCTTATAAATGTTCAACAGTCCACATTCTTCTATAACATATTCTTTTAAAAAAATGTTGCGTATCAAATGCATTAGATGGCATGAAAGACAACACCGTGTGGAAAAATGGTGACGGCAGCACAAATTCTGAAGTCTGCTGTGATAATGGGAGTGACGAATCATTTTTGAAACAGGATATTGATAAAGAGTAATTATAAGGTCATACATGCATTTGAAAGTTTTTAATAGAGGTAAAATAAATAAATTATTAACTTTTTTTCTTCTCATTAGAAATTAAAAAAAAAAAAATTCCTAAGTATTTGATATTAATGAAACTTTTACAGAATTTCTTATTTTTTTCTCACAAATGTGGAGAGAATTGGGGGAGCAGTTTAGAATCAATGTCAACATTTTTTTCGCAAAAAACAATTTTAGAATTTAGGGTGTGGCTTAGATTTGAGTAAATATGTTAATGGAACGAATTTATGCATACTTATAAATTGCTTTAACTTGTTTAGATGTTACAAAATTAACAATATTTTCCACTTCTTTATTATAGTTGGCTAGTGATATACTTATATGTGTAAAAATTAATAGGTTTTTAATTTTATCTCCGAATCAGTACACATTTATTTCTGACATTTGTTAAATTTGTCCCCTTTCAAGTATATTTTGAAACTGTATGCCTTATAAGTGCAATTTTTAAACATTTCTTAAAATATATAGAAAAAGTGTATTTGTGAAATACGTTGAAGACTTATGTATATGCATGTAAGATCCTGTAGTATTCATTTCCAAGACGAAGGTATTTTACCTTGTCGTTTTGTTTTCTTTGTATTGGAGATATGAATAGCATGCTGCATTGAAAACCATTAATATTCATTATCCTCCTGATGAGGGGCTTCATATTTATACTGATGGTTCCCTTTTGGACTTCACCCAGGGAAACTGGTGCTGGCATTTTCTGTGACCTATATCCCTTTTACCTACATTTTGGCTCTCATACAAACCACTATGGCGGCAAAGTCGAAGTCATCCATTTAGCCCTTCTTTTACTTCCTGATAAGGTTGTAATTTTATCAGACTGAAGTTCTGCCTTTCAGGTCTTGGTAAGTAACCTAGAAAACAAAGTTCTCAAGTCCAGTGTTGCAGGGAGCATCTGAACAAAACTTGGTCAAAGTTTGCTTTCCAGTGGGTGCCATCTCATGTTTGGGGAAATGAGATGGCAAAAAGAGGCATAGATGTTCTCCAAAGTTCTTCCAAAGATCTAACTTTTCACTCTGCTAAACTTGAAATTAATAGGATCTATAAAAAATGCTTCTGTAATGCAGCAGCCAGTGCTACTAAAAGTAAACCATGGAGGGTGTTGTTAAAACCAATGTCTTGGACTCTTCTTGCGCTGCTGCTATGGCTGATTTTAGACTATAGACTGAATATGACTGAATTTGTACTAATCTGACTGTCTCACCACATGTTTTGTGTGATTCTGGACAAGTAATGGAATCTGTTCATTTAAATGTGGGCTCTGCACTTGCTGTAAAAAGTATTGAAGAACTTTTTACCTAATGACCTTTTGTCAATGGCCAGGCATTTGATAAATAAAAAATAGCATATAGATATCTGTTGGGAGTTAATTTATTTTGTTTGAGTTGCAAGAATTTTCAAAAACAAAATGTATACATTTTTAAGAGATTCTATAATTCTTTGATATTTATTCTTATAATTTGTTGCTAATACTTAAACAATATAATACAATTTGGTGTGCTAATATATATACATTTTGATACATACATATAAAATATTTATTAGTTTTACTTTTGCCAAAATCACAATAAAGAATTCTGTATTTTCTGTTCTGAAAAAAGTTGAATATGTTTTTGAATATTTCAGTGTTTTAATAAATTAAAAACTAGATTAACTTTATTTCTAAAAATTAATGCATTATTTGTATATATCATTGATGCTTGATAGATGATGTATTTTAGGAATTATAACTTTCTTAATAATTGATAGGTAAACTTTTAGTTGCACTAAAAGGAGTAATTTAAACAGTAGTAGACATGTAATCTTTAATTTTTTTTTTAGGTTGTCCACAGAGATTTGAAACCATCTAATATAATGTATGCAGATCAATCAGGAAATCCAGAATCATTGCGAATCTGTGATTTTGGCTTTGCCAAACAGATTCGTGCAGAAAATGGTCTATTGATGACTCCATGCTACACTGCTAACTTTGTTGCCCCTGAGGTTCTAAAAAAGCAAGGTTATGATGAAGCTTGTGACATATGGAGTATGGGTGTTTTGCTGTACACCATGCTTGCTGGGTAGGTTCTTTTGTTGTGTTGTGCAATGCTTTTATTCCATCATTTTATGTGTATAAACATCTTATAATTAATATTTTCTTAATACACACTCTGTATATTATATTATTAATTTTACAGCAATTTTGACTCTTTATTCTGGAGAGAAATTAGACTTTATCTCAAATGATAGGAGGTAGTATTCAAAAGTTTAGGGTTATGGTTATCTATAAAAAACAAAGCATGTAATTAAAATGTACACCAGTTAAAATAAATTCAACCATCTCTTCTCTCTTAGCTCAGAATGATTTCACCCATATCATGATTTAACTGCATATCCAGATGTTTTATTCTGAGATAGTCTTATTTGTTACGAGATAAAAGACATATAGCTTTTCAAGAATAATGCTGTAGCTTTAAATTTCATGAGTGTTTGAGTAAAACACCTGTAGAGACTAGAAATGCTAAGAAATGTGTGCGGTGATACTATGATGTTGAGATAGAAGGTGTTGTTTCTGATCCCCTTGGAGCAGAGGAAAGCCTACACCAAGTCCATTTGACCTTTCCGGTAATAGTGTCACACACCAGGTCTTGCTGTTCATACAACTGTCGCAAGGAAATGCCCCAGCAGTCCAGAAGATGAGCAGGAGAAGCAGGGAGGGAGCAGGGACAGGTAAAGAAAGACTTTACCCCCTGCACAAAAGTCATATTACACAGGTGACCGCTTCTAAAGCGTGCCAAGGCCGTCTGATGAGCCCTGGAACTCCTGCATTGTATGGATAGGCCAGGATTCTTAGCTGCGTACCAGTGGTGAGCAGGAGGGTTTTGCCAAGTCAAATTCATTTTATTTCTTTGGAAGGAAGGAATTTCAGAATAGGTTAAAACAGTGGAACTGGGGTTAGAGAGATCACAACCCCTACCAGCCAGCTCATCAGCAGCTTCCTTCCCTGGCACACCCACATGTGATGGAATCCACTGGAGACATACTTGTTTCCTCTGACCGAGCCTAACTAATTTGGATAAAATATCTAGACCAGTACTGTCCATAATTTTTGGCCAATTTTTCAAATATTGGATAGAGCTTCTGCTGTCTGTGAGGATCCAGATACTGTCCTTATAAGAGTTGAGAGCATGATCGAGAGCACCACTAATAGCAATGAATTCCGATCTAAAGACGGAACAGTGGTCAGGATTTCTGATGCTGATTTTAACAACATTCCCAGGAGTGTTACTCAAAATACCACTCCTTGCTCTATCCGAATGACTACCATCTGTGTAAATAATGAAGGCTTGATCGGGTATGCCATTTATTACTTCAAGTGTCAGTTGTCTGAGTAATTCCGGATGACTACTATGCTTGGGAGTACTGGTCAATAATTCCTCCCGGAATTCAACATGATTAAAAGAATCTATAGGTGTGATGCATCTAAAAGGTGTAGATGTGTCCACATTGAAATCAAAATCATGTTTACGCATGTAATTAAGTGGGCTGTCTTGCTTTAAATGTTGGTTACTTGTCCAATTTAAAATGAAAGAAGGGGTTCTATTGAAGGAACCAAAGCTTTTAATTTTGTTAAAATACCTATATGAGTTGACTTCGAATCTCATAGTAAGAGGTTGGATGTCTGCCTCGTACAGAACTATGTCAGTAGGGCAGCTATATCTAAGACCCGTGATAATCCTCGCAGCACTGAGTTGCACTTTCTCCAGTTTTTTCAAGTTAGTAGGAGATGCTACTTGAAAGATTTGGTAGCCATATTCAAGGACTGGGCGAACCAAGGTTGTATAAGTTATTCTAAGTGTGGAGGTGTCTGAACCTCAGTCTCTGCCAGAAAGATATTTTAATATCTTAAGTCTCTTTCTTGCTTTATCGGCTATTTTCTCAATATGTTTACCGCAGTTTACTTCCGAGTCTAAAGTGAAACCAAGATAGGTAGGGTATTTTCTGTAATTCAAGTGCTCACTCGTTAGAAAAAGTTTAGGAGAGTAGTTGTAAAGATGCATATTAGTCGTGAAGAGGCTGACTGTAGATAGAAGGTGTACAAATGATATTAGTATTTTAAAGAGATAAGAATCCATCATTGATGATGAGTATTGTGGCTTAACCTGTGCTACTTCATGGATTGAGGAAAATTTTAATTTGGTATATCTGTGTATTTTCAAAGATTGTTCCAAACCTGTTGGAGAATATTGCTGTGAGCAAAGACTGGGTACCAGTGTATTTAATGAGTGATCATAATATGTATTGAGTGTCTCTGCAAATGGTTCATTTTATAAGCTCTGAACAAAAGGAAGAGCAAATGTGAATATTGAGTGCTTTAATCGACAGAGTTTAATATCAATCTAATTTTTTTTATAACAAGATCATAACAGGTGATGAAATTTGGCACTTTTTATGCTCAGCTAAAACAGGCTACTTCATCATGGATGTTGTACTCCTCAGTGTAATTGAAAACATTCTGGCAAAATCACAGCAAAAGAAGAGTCATGATTGTGATATTTTTTATTATGAAAGAATTGCTCACTCAGAATTTGTTTTTTTGGGTCAGAACATGGAACATCATGAGACACAATGCATTGTTTGAGGGAGTCAGTTTGTTGTAAACAGCCTCATATGTGTCAAAAGGGACAATGTTACTTCTGGATTATAATGCATTTATACATTTGTTCCAAACAGCCAGTGTCTCGTTTTTTAACTGATACTGAAATGCTTCCTTATCCTACCTTATTTCCATCTTCGGAAAAAAAAATTGTCAGAACAGCATTTTGTGTTAATTGTGATTAAAGCAGCATCACAGGAATAGGTGGTTGTGAATCATGGCTTTTAGTAGTGCTTTAATAAATTGTATCAATGCTGGCAGAAGTGTGTTGTTGCTCAAGGGGATTATTTTAAAGGTGATTGTGTGTTGATATTTTAAAATCTTCAAGGTAATGATTTGTATGCCTGGTTCCTGAGCTTGTGAATTCTTCCTTTTACACAAGTTTACTTTATATTTGTGTACAATAGACTCTTAAACATCTTTTTCATTTTTAAATTTTGAACCAGACTGGTTCTAAAATGGAAGATCAGCTAGTTTCCTCTCAAATTAAGCTCTAAATATCATTAAGTTTATACATGCATCAATGTATTTTCAGGTACATGATGTATTAACCCTTAAGAGCAGTTACAAAGAGTTTTCTTTATATGGGCTATATCTCAAAGCTGTTATTATAATCAGAAATGCTTTTCATTTTCCTCATTCTATACTGTTTATTTTTAATATTTGCATCAAATGATTATTAGATCACTTTGAATTTGTCACTTTGAATTTGTCAACATAACTTACAAAGATTGTATGCTATGTATTCATTGATACAAATATACAAATGACACCACATAAATTAGATCTAAAAATATATTTCTCAAAATTGGGTAACAAGATCATTAGTCTTGTAAATTCTATTTTTGGTTGATCTTCAATTGTTTTTGTCAAGGCTTAAAGTCCTCATATTGGTATAGGTGTGGAATTTCGAAAAGTGTAGTGTCATTTGAGTTGGGTTGAAAATTATGAGGTCCATTGCCACAGTAACCCTTGTGTAACTTGAAGTGCAACATTAATTACTTCATCTTTAGTTGTCTCCTCTATAGCTCTGATATAAACTAGTAAAGGCTCTTTACAAAGCATCTGTTTATTGGTTATACGAGTTTTATGCAAACTGTTTAAAAACATGTGAATATTGATTATTGTTCGAATGTGGCTCATACTTTTGACATCTGCATACAACTTTAGAAATGAAGATAGATTTGTACAATTTGGATTCTAAATTTCTTGATTTCTTTTATCTCTGTTTTTGATATATCTTGTAATTTACATTCGTAAATTATGATTTTTTTTTAATGAAACATCTTATTAATTTGCAGCATGGCTGGCAATGAAATCGTAGTATTTAAGTTTCCATTTTTGTTTTGGCTGTCATGACAGCTTCTTTACTAGAGAATTATCCATTTTGTATCTATAAGAATTAA
Source organism: Trichonephila inaurata madagascariensis (assembly GCA_019973955.1). Classification (NCBI taxonomy): domain Eukaryota; kingdom Metazoa; phylum Arthropoda; class Arachnida; order Araneae; family Nephilidae; genus Trichonephila; species Trichonephila inaurata. The sequence goes on from BMAV01005339.1 coordinate 53,117, forward strand.
CTACATTATGGAGTTACTGTTTTTCAGTAGAATAGTTGCTATGTGAACCTTCATTAAAAAAATTTTTTTTTGGTTAATTGAGTCTTTAAAGTTTTACTTAATGAATTGTTATTTATCGTGTTCTCTAAAGATAAGCAAGCTATTCTGAAGAAAGTAACTGCCTTGAGACCGCCAAAGCCAAAAATGAAACTGGAAGAGTGTGAGTGCCATTGTGTTTGTAAATATATTGTGACATAACATGCCTAATGTCTGAATGAAACTGCAAATTACTTTTGTACCTTTACTATCATGATTTATGATATACTGGGTTTTTCTCGTTGCATGAAGATGAATATCATATTCAAAAATGTACTACTTGCTTAATTTAGTTTATAATTTGTAATGCAATGTTAGATGCTGGTTATTATTTTTTTTAAATGTGTATAATTTTAAAATAGCAAATACAAATAATTTTTAAAGCTAGGTATTGTTCACTGTACTGAATCAATCAAAAATGATAGTTTATTTTATTGTATTTCTCATAATATTTCTAATTTTAGTGGGGTAAATAGAGATTTAGGAAACATTCCAGATTGTATAATCTAGTAAAAAAGTATTTCAACTGTTTCAAATCGTATTTTTCTGAATTTGTGGTTGAATGCTTAAGGCCTTTAAATGTCTTAATGTCTTACTTTTTTGAAAACAAAATCTAGTAGAAGATGGGTCTAAAGAACCTTTAGCCCTTTAATAAATTTTTTAGCTAGCTTTATTTGTTTTTTGTTTAAACTTTGTAAAATATAGACATGAATATAAAATATGCCAATCTTAAATCAATGTATAAAATTCATTTTGTTTTTGTTAAATGTAGAACATAGTTTTTGATACCCAAGTTTATTTTGTGTTAAGTATTAGTTTTCTTTTGTTGTAGACATACTCCATTTGCATATGGTCCAACAGACAAGACCAGTGAAATCTTGACAAGAATTGGTGAAGCACGTTTTGATTTAACTTCTGGAAATTGGGCTAATATTACTACAGCTGCAAAAGTGAGCACTTTTTTTTATTAAGAGAATGCTTAAGAAAAAATACATATATATTTAAAAATATGTACTGTACATACTAAATACTATGCATACTATTTTAACTGACCAGGGTAACCATGCAAACACATGGTTGTCATTATTGTGAGTATGAGTCCAAATGCAGTTGAAGACCTTTTGGCTAGAGGGATTGACTGATGCTTGTTTACTCTGCCGAGGCTGAAAGTACTATGTTGATGTGATGTTGAAGCTTAGTGAGTAGAATGGCAGCTCAGGTGTTGTCCTTATCACTTGATTGGGGCTTAAAATTCTGAGGTCCGTCATCAATAGTTTTTGTGAGCATTAAAGGTCAATGTTGGTAAAAAAGGAAATCAAACATTCTGGGGTTACCCTTCTGCAAACAACAAAGGATAGGAATAAAAATGCTTAATAACTGGCCTGAGTGTAGATTGCGCTTCGTGCCAGGCATCTAATATGTGCATCTATGATCCGATTTAGGATTGTTGATGAAAAGAAATTGAAATTATATACTCCATAACAGGGTACAAAAATGAATTAAACCTTTTTTCCTTAGTAGAGTTTGATGGTGTTTAATAGTTTTAAAATGAAATCCAAAATTAATATTTTGATCAATTTCTGCATTTTAAATGTCTTTGTTCTTATAGCATCTGCCTCCCTTCCCTCGTTAATCCTCATGTTGCGGTCCGTGTGAAATAATTAACATATGTATGTGGTCTGCATGATATAGTTGTCATATGTATGTGGCTCGGATGAAAAAAAGGTTGAGTACTGCTGGTCTAAGTCATTCCTAATAAATCACAACTAGTGTCTAGGCTGTGCACAAATCAACCAGACTTGCCATCTTATTGGGAGACTGCTTATAATGTCAATGAAAAACATTCCATACTATTATCAAACCTACTGGAGATGTATATCAAATGCAGTAATGGGTGGAGAACAACCTTCTCTATGTATGACTCAAAGTCCATCAACAATATAAAGACGTTCTTCTCTAGGAAGAGAGTAGGGCCGCGGTAGCCGTGTGGTATAGGTATCGGATCGTGGCTGGCTTTGTCACGAGTTCGAGCCCAGTATCACTAAAGACACGCCATGTAAGGCAGCGAGCTGTCAAGAGCTGAAACGTCCTCCCGTTGGTGTGGTGTGGTAGTTAGGAGAGGGGGGGGGGCCCCGGGCCGGGTGGCGTCGTCGTCACTTGACCATAGTTCAAAATTACGTGGTCCGTCGCCAAAAGCCCTCGTGCAGCTAAACAGTGCGACGTTAATATTCACTCACTAGGAAGAGAGTATGCAGCAACCTCTTCTCCCACATTTTGCAAAACAGCTAAGGGCAGGAATAAAAGTGTTTAATGACTGTCCTGACTAGGAACTCCTTTTTGTCCTTTAAATTGTTTGAATAAATTTAGTGGTATATCCAATTTCATAATCAGAGGGGGAAAATCCATAAAAGAATTTAATGCAAATTATTTCGAATATTTGGATATGTTGGTATCAATTGTTTTATTTTCCCATAATTTCATCGTCATATATTTTTCAATACTCTTCTAGCATTTAGTACAAAAAATGCTGCACGTGGATCCTAAACAGAGGTATAGAGCTGCCGATGTTCTAAACCATGTCTGGATAACTAGTAAAGATCAACTTCCAAATTGCCAATTGGTACTACAAGAACCTTCGGTTGTAAAGGTATTTATATCAGTGTCATTTATTAATATTTTGGTTTGTTCTGCTTTTAAAATTTAAAATATTTAGTACTTTATTTTTTGCTTCTTTATTGAAATATAAGCTAAATGTGAAAACATTAATTGTAATATACATTTACTGTTTTCAATTAGCTTATATTTCAATAAAGTTTCAATAACATTGCACTTTTTTTATATTAGCTACCAAAGGAACATTTGTTATAGTATGCATATGTAAAGATTTATTTTTGTTTTTTTATGTTGATGCCACTGTGTTCATTCAGTAAAATATTATATATTATATTATTTAAACTTATATATTATACCCACATATATTTGTTCATTTAGCACCTTTATGGCTTGAACTGTTCTTTTTAAAACTTTGCATAGAACAGTGGTTTCTAAATCTTTTAGACTCTTTTTGAACTTAATTTTCTTCCTGGAACCCTACCTTACTCTAAGAATGACTAAAATATACAGTAAATTGTGCTCTTGCAAAGAAATCATGGCTTCCTTGAGAGCTGTGGCACACACTTTGGGAACCCCTGGAATAGAATATTTGTGTGTGTGTTTATTAAAATGTGTTGTCTTTAGTTTAGGAAAAGGTAAAAAAATTAGGAGATATTTTTTTTGTAAATTTTGTTATCTAATTTTTGAAATGATACATGTACATATATAAAACTTGTTTGAGATAACTAAAGAGATATAATAAAAAAAGACATCAAAATGAATATAGTATTAACGAATGCCTGTCATGTAAAGTCATAAATGTCATGCTACATGAAATGTATAAAATGATCTGAGCTATGGTTTTATTTATATACTTTTATTTTTTTTTCTAAACTTAAATTTATTGAAATGGCTTTGGTTAATATTTTAAACCATAGGTTCATTTGAGTTTTTCAGGGGGGCAGTAAAAGACCCAGAGAAAATTAGGGGGCGTTGAGGGGCTTCGGCAAATTAACCAAATACAGTTTAAAAAGACTAAAAAAAAAAA
>BMAV01005339.1:61831-78437 GCA_019973955.1 Trichonephila inaurata madagascariensis
GCGGTATCGAAATATTCACTAGAAAAGGGGCGCCAGTTCAAAAAAGGTTGAAAACCTATTTTTTAAACAAATCAGATTTCTTTGACCAAAATTCCTGTTGTATTGTTAAAATGACATGCTTCTGTACAATTTGTAGGTTCATTCCTAAAACAATAAGGTTTTTGTTGGTGTTAGCAATTAATTTCTCTGGGCCTCATGGTATGAAAATTAGACATTAGATGTTCAGTGAATTTTTTACTTTGGTTAAAAATTATAGTTTTCTGAATCATTAAGCCAGTTATGAGTAATACATTAATTTGAAAGAAATGTATCAATTCATAAGGTTTTATGAAAGCAACTATTTTGAAAAACATTGTTTAATTTTACTATTTTTAAACTTTATTTTTTTGTTTCTTTAAATATGTGATTTTTTTTATTAAATCTGTAATGCTTCTCTCTGAAATTTTGAATCTAAATTTATCTAGATTAAGATTTTTTATAACTAATAAAGTATTATATTAAGTCAAAAATATATACATAGATTTGAGAATAGACACAATAAACTAAATTTACTATTAAATAAGTGTTTGAATAATTTGTTGTAATAATGAGATAGTAACTTGTGGATAAAAGATTATACTTGGATGTGATTATGGTTTAGAGGGTTGATTATGCGATTTTTAACAGGGAGTCGTATTTCCTTTTCAAACAATTTTTTTAATGTGTATAGTTGAATTTAAAATTGTTATGTAGTTTTTTTCTTAATTTTGATCCTATTTTACTCTACAGTTACAGTACCAAAAATTTGTTCCCATTATTCATTAGAGCAGTTTATTTACATTTTAATGGATATTTGGCTTAAATTCTATTTAACAAATTCTTTTTGTGATGAAGGGCTACATTTTAAAATTCACTATAATCTAAAACTACTATACTCAATCTTTCTGTTCCCAGGCCACATTCACATATCTATTTAATATTTTCTGCACCATAAGAATTAGTGACAAAAATATAAAAGTCCTTTAACAGTTTTATTTTCAGAATTAGTGATAGGAAGCCAATTTCCCCCCAATGAATATTACATCAAAATATTAGATTTTTTAAATTTAGTCTCTTTAGAGAACAGCCATCAGTACATTGACAATTTTTTTTTATATTTATATTGTTCTGCTCTATAAAAATGCAAATAGTTTTGAGGTAATCTACCCATTTGGTTTGGGCCCCTCATTGGAAAAGATTTCCAAAAAAAGAAATCTTAAAGAATCAAAATTAATTCAGTAAGATGTTCAACAGAAGTCAAGCTAAAGACCTTGCTGTGTTTAAAGTCTTAAATTATGCTGTCACATATTATTTTGTAATATCTTAAATACATTTAACTCTGGTAGAATTTGAGAGTTGTGTGTTTTTAGATTCTTTTTATTTTTGGAATTTTTTTTTTTTATTACTGAATTTTTGATCAAACATTATGTTTTAACCATTAACATAATTTTTGTACCAATAAGTAGCTTCCTATGTTTACCAAGAATTAAAACAGATTTTATGCAATGTCTTTATTATACTGCTTATATTTTGTTATACTGCCACTCACATAACTTTTTTTGATGCTGTTGTAAATATTGTTTTAAAGCCATTTTTTTTTCTTTTGAGAGATCCTTGATGAAAAAATATCTTTGAACAATCTGTGTTGTGTGCTAAAGTGATGAGCAATACTACATAGGGTGTCCCAAAATTCACACAAGAAGTAATTTTCATAAAAAATCACACGTGTTTATAATTAAAAAATTGTAAATTTTTTATTGATTCATAAAGTAGGGGGCTATAAAGTATAGGGCTATAGAATATATATATGTAGCATATCAGGTAAAGCAGTATGGTTTTACTGACTCAATATCCATTCTTAAGTTGAAATTTTCCCTGGCCATTTTGCATAAATGTGGCTGTATTTTGTTGATACAAGGCTCAATTTTCTTCAAGGCATGAATGGTCAGATTTGTTGCCATGAGCCTTACACTTAAACAATTCTCAAGATAAAAAACCCGAATGTCGCTAAATTGCATGACCAATTCTGACCGCCAAAACTGGAAATTGCATGACCAGTATGTTTTAAAATATTATTTGACAATGAGAACAAATTGTTCTTTTGTCAATCATTTTTAATAATCCTGAACTGTCAGCTGTTATGTGATCCTTTTTTGTTCTTTGTCAATACTTTATCATGCAAATAAATTCAAACGGGTGGATTTTGGGACACCTTTTATTTTTTAGAATATCACTTTTATGACAGACCAAACATGTTACTGAACATCTTTTTTTTTTTGGAATTACAAAATGGCTTCCCAATATCCTGGAGTCTACTTTCATCAGATATTTTTAACTAGGAAGACATTTCATGCATGAGGGATGGTTAAAAATTAGAATTTTACTCATAAAATGGTTACTGTTACTTGTTATCTCTTATTGTGTGTTGAAAAATTTCTTGCAATTTGTACTTGTATGATATTACAGCAAAATAAATATGTAGATTTGACTGATAGATTTTCCTGGTAAATTTTTCTTAATTATTGAATTTTTTGATGCCATAGGCCAGGGGTGGCGAGCCCTTATGGATCAACGTGCCATTTTTTCTAAAGTGTTTAATGAGACATGGATGTGCCATCAAATAATTTTGACTTGTGATTATTGGGAAAATAATAAAACTAAATACTAAAAACTCTTTATTTACTACGAAAAATACCTTTTGCATTGGTCATGGCTGTGAACTTGCGACTAGTATTATTTCTGTTGAGTCTTGGTACCACTAAAAAGTTGCTATGTAGAGAGGCTGGTGCATGTTAAAGCTTAAAAATCCTCAAGTTGGTGTGGTGGGGAAATTTTAAAGTCCCAGCTTGTACTCGTCACTTAATCATTGATTGATTCAAAATTGCAACACTATTTTTTTTAAAGAGTTTTTAAAAATAAGTTAAACAATGAAACATATTATTTAAAACTTTATTAATTTCTAAAGTTTCTGTTTTTCATTGAAATTTTTATATCTAAATTTTCTTACAGGGTGCCATGGCAGCTACATTCCGTGCCATTAACACAATTCCAAGCTCACCTACATTGCAACCTGTTGAAGCTTCAAAGTTGGCTCGCCGAAGACAAAGGAGTCGTCCAAAATCCTCAACAGATTGAAATAACTTTGCCTGGAATTTCTCCCTCTTTATGCATACCATAAGCCAATATGCTGGGCTTTCATTTCAAAGCAGGTTTAATGGTGATCCTGGACTGAAACATTTGATAGATGTATGGCTTTCATTCAGAACTTGATTTTCAAAGTCATTCTATTATTTATTTTTTATTTAGAGTTATCATTCCTCTTCTCCTATATTTTTACCTACTTTTCAGGAATAAGCTAAACTTTTTGAATCAGAATTTATTGTAGTCATCTTGCTAACAAGATCATTGAAAATCTGAACTAGAGATGTGTAATTGAAATTTGTACAGTTTTTTTTTTAAAGTGGAAGAAAAAAAAATCTTATTTTAATATGGGCATTTAAAATATAAACAGTTCTTGTATTCTGTTTTAATATTGTATTTATTACTATTGTGCATTTTTATTCATAGAGTTCTTAACTATTTTACTGAAACTTTATTGATAATTTTTTAAAGCTCTTTATTAAAAGGGAGAAAATTCTCAGTTATTTGCTTTTAATTTAAATATGTATGTTTTTAATAATTTACTTAATGCAATTATTTTTTATCAGAAAAAACACTATTTGAAAAATCGACTTTATTTGTAACAATTAAAACCCTGCTGTATTATCAAAATGATACTCTTTTAAAATCCAGTCTTAAAGTCCAGTAAATATATGTATCATTTAAAGAATTTTGAATTCTTAAACTTTATATAATGAATAAAAAACCCACATCAATTTATAATTATTAATTCCTAAATGAAATTTAAATTCTTCCAAATTTTAGAAATAATAAAGATATATATATTGGTTCATGTATTGTAAAGAAAGCATTATTATACTTGGTATTAAAAATGATGGTTTTTGTGCTTGAACATGCTTAGAAGATTTAATTTTATTTCTCACCTTTTTAACTACTTGCTTTAGTAATTATACATATCAGATTTAAATAATTTAAAGGTATTGTTCTAGCATATAAGGATGTTTGAAATTTTTTCTACATCTTTCTGTAATAAATAGTTACTGCATTTATGCGCATTTTTGAGTGTGTACCTTTCTAGATATTTATGGGTGTGCTTGATAATGAAGTTATTGTTTTTAAGATAGTGTATTGAACAAGCAGAGTACGCATTAGGATATGATAATGAATTTTTATTGTGTGATTCCGTAATGTTTTTCCGAATTTTCCTAAAAAGTGTATGAATATGTTGAATCATGTACAAAATTAAAATTAATTAATATTTTAACTCTAGCATTTTCATATTGTTGGTATATTTCATTTTTGCTGTCCTTAAAAATGTCTTTTCATATTGAAGTACTAATTAAATAAAATATTTTTTTTCTCTTTTTATTTACTGAATATTTTAATCTAGATATTTCAAAAACAGGTATTTTTTCTTGTTTCAGTGTTTGTTTATTAAATATTCTAAGTGTGAAGTGCCTTATATACTATTTTGTTCCTCAAAAGAAAAACCAGTATGAAATATTTTAAAATTTGTCTTTTGCATCTTTCAAGAATTTTTGTCATAAAGTCAGCAGAATTAATGAATTTGATTTGTTTTATGTAGTGTTTTATTCTTTTTGGCATGTTTTTAATTTATTTTTAGCCTGTATTTTTATTATGAAATGTGTCCTTGCTGATGATTGTTAATAAATTTTTAGTGCATTTATTTTTGTATGAAAAATGTGTAATCATCATTTGAACTTCAGGATTGGTGTGTTTATAAAATCATTTGTATTTTGAAAAAAAGAAAAATATCTTGAAATATTTATTTAGGAGACTCCCAGTACCTTTTGACTGATGAACAAATTTTTATTCTTGTAAAAGAAAAAATTGTGCAAAAGCATTTATGTAAATTCATTTAAGTTTTAAATTGTTATAAACAAAAAAAAATTTTCCTTTTATTTTTATTAACCTTTTTTGCTAGGATGTATTGATCAACAGAAAACATTTCAGATGCGTGTGCTTATGCATCCACTCCAAATGTTACCGGCAGCCAGCTGATGTACCGGTGAACTCCATTTTGTACTTTATCTATACAGGACTAATTGTCCCCACATGAAGTTACATTGAACAGTGTACCGCATAAGGAGATTTGAGACGGATGCATATAGGACACACCCGTCGTAAAAGGGTTGTCCTACCTTAAAACTGCTCAAGGGCTATTAATGACTGACTTTGTAATTTTGAACCACAGTCAAGTGACAAGGGCAATACTTGAAGTGGCACACCACACCAGTGAGAGGATTTTGAGTCGCGACATACTTAACATACATCAGTCCCTTAACATACATCAGTTGTTGGGATTTTTTCTTTTGATATTCACTTATTTAAGTTTATTTTAGTTTTTCTATGAAAATGAATTTATTTATTTAAAAGTGATAAATAACACATGTATGCCAAATTTTAATAATATAATATTTTTGTGATAAGTGTTATTAATGTTGGATATATATTAGTTTAAAAATGTAATAAGTTGAATTGAAAAATTAAACAAAGGTACTTTTCTCCTAAATAGGTATAATACAAATAAATCAATTGAATCTGGAGAATGTAGCTTATTTTATATATTAACAAAAAATGTGCTTGAAATATTTCATCCATTTGAGCAAATGATGCTATTTAACTATGCAAATATTTAGCAATAACTTTTTTGACATAAATAATATTTCTAATGTGTCAAAATATCATTGAAGTTTAATAAGTATTTTTCTGCTGATAGCAATAATATAATTCTCCCCTTCTCTTCATATTTTAAAATAGTAGCTGCATCATGTACTAGCTATTGTTTTTTCTAATCAAACTTTTTTTCTTTAAAGTTGATCGATTCCTTTTCTCTTTTTCTGTTGCAAAATATTTCGCTTTAATGCAATGGCAGCTTAAAAAAAGGTTTACTTCATACATTGCTTTGACTGTTTGCATAAAATATAGTATTTTCAAACCATAAATCCATAAAATCTCTTCCATTGCACCTGTGTGATTCTAGAATTAATAGTTAAATGATTTACATTTCTGTAGTCAGTTATTACTGCTTATCTGTATAGAAAATGTGTGTTTCATAATCAATTGCTGTATATATATATATGTGTGTAATCAAATTTCTATTTTATTGAACAAACTCTTGTCTAAAGTTCAATCAATATTTGAAAGTATACAAAGTCGTGTAGTCATTTTTACCTGTTCTGTAATGTAGCAATTCTAAATTGTACATTTATATTTTAAATCTGAATGTGATATCTGCAATATGTTGATATTCTATATTCATGATGTAAATAAATATTGCATTTAAATGTTTATGAATTAATTACCTGTCTATTTTGGTTTCTTTTTTTTTTTTGTTTAGTGTGTGTAAGAGTCCATTGAAAATTTTAATCGATGCTGAAATTGTTTAAATCCTGTCCAGGCAGTTTTCTAGTATAAATAATTTTCACACATTTCATGTTTAAAAATATTTTCAATAAATAGTAAATTTAACAAAGAGTAAATGAAATGTGTGTGTGTTTTCAGATTTTAAAGTATCAAAACTGAAAAAGGATTACAAGTAAAGATAAATGAATAATTTTTTCTTTTTGCCTTCATAATTTTAAAAGTTTTGTTTTACAAAAACCTTAATTTATTTTCTTTGAAAATTTTTATGTGAGACATGAATTACTGTAAATTTTTAGTAATGGAAACACTCACTCTTCATGTTATAGATCTGAGTCTCAAATCTCCTGAAGATTGACAAATGGAATGATAGGTACTTGTGATTTAAGTGGACCTTAATTTAGCAAGTGCATTTTATCTTGGATACTAGTTCCAATGTTTAAAAAGTTTCTTAACTAATATAGTTATCATTAATAGCCTATTATGTAAATACAAAACATTGATTCCAGAACCTCATAATTTTCTGTGTTGAATTGTTTTGTTCCAATAATTATTAATGTTAGTTTAAAGTTTTGCTTTTGTAGAAGAACTGTAAAGTAATTTATAATGACTTTTACTTCCAAATTTGGCGAATGCTAATACTAAAATTTTCAGGGTAATTTAATTATTCCAATTTTTTGTAAGTCAGAATTTCATGTTGGAAGGGAAAAGTAAAATTTTAACTTTTTATTCTAATTAAATTTTTTTTCTAAGTAACCCTTTAGGTTTGAATTTTCTAATTATTTTACTGCCAATCTAATTGAAATAATTTTTCTCAAGTAAAAGAACTGCCAACCGAAATTTTTCATATTGAAAAGTAAAATTACTTCAAATTAACTTTTTTTCAGTAATAAAATTTTTCGTTTATTATGGCGTATTATTACTATTAATTGTTATTTTTTTTTTTAAATTTTCTATCAGTGTTAAGAATAGGACTTTCCTGAAATACATATGTACGTACTACTGGCCATCCAGAATGTTACGAAATGTAGAAAACATTTACGTGGTCCGTCGCCAAAAGCCCTCGTGTAGCTGAGCAGTGCGACGTTAATATTCACTCACTCACTCACTGTAGAAAACATTGAATATGCTTAAATTCACCTAATGACTCATGTACCACAATAATACACGTAAATGATTAACATTGTAGTGCATTTGCAAAACGTGTAATAGTAGCTTCTCCTGTAAAGCGCTATATAAAGAACAGAAGGCTGTTTTTAAGTACTGAAATAGTTTTTTTCTGGGAACTCCAGAACACTTCGTACAATGCAGAAGTCACTCGAACACGTTTTTGAATTTGACGTAAAGCAAATTATTACTTATAAAAGTTGCAGATTAAACTTCAAAGAATTTGGTACTCATGTTGCACACAAAATCAAACCATAGCTTTCTAATGATGCAAATGTGGAATCGGTCATTGAGGGGAAGATTGACTGACAAGAATTGAACCAGCCTCGTAACATTACAAGAACAGGCATGTTGTGCGCATAGCAATGATGAGTCTCACTACAACATTGAAAATCTCAATGCAAGAATTATTGTCAGCCCCTAAATCGTATGCATCGAAGTGTAATTTTACGAAGGCGACCCTTTCTGTGGCTACTTTAGCTATACACCACAGTAGTAAGCAATTGCAATGGTTGAACTCCAGACATTTGGCAATTGGTACGAAATTGCTTTGACGAATCATAATTGTGCTTACGACATCACAATGATGTTAAACGAGTCTGGCGGTACCATGGTAAGACATTGCATGGCTTTAGCATTATACATCAGTGGTTTTCAGTAGCGCACACAGAAATTTTTCAAGGGGGGTGTCCAGGGTCGAAAATTCACCATTCTTGTATCATGCTCCTTTTGATTTTGTCGACTTTTGGTAACAAAAAACAGTAAAAAAACTAATTATTGAATAAATAATTAGCATTAATTAATAAAATTAATCATTAATAACAAATTTTACGTACTATATACTTAGAATTATAATAAATCGGAAAAAAAAATCAAGGGCTTTGGGGGGTGTCCGGACCCTGGGACACCCCCTTGTGTGCGCCACTGGTGGTTTTTCATTCGTTGTTATGATTTAGAATGGCATTTTTGCTCCCATATCCCATTTCTTTCAATTATGCGATGCTAGTACTCTCAACAACTCGTTATGTTTTTAAAGTTTTATAACTTATTGCCGAAGACTCAAGAGGACAATTCGAAATCGCACGTGACAAGCAACGTTCAGCATTTTTTCTTTTGAAATCCTTCGCTGTCCAAACATTAAAGAGCTTTCATAACTCAAGCCAAAATAAGCGAATTTGTAAGAAAATGTATTGCCAAATGGCGATGAATTGAGTATAATATACATCGGACGATTTGGAAAAGTACTAACCTCATTGATACTCTAAAATTATTGAAAAATAAAGAAATATCAAATCGATGATTTCCAACCTTGGTGGGATGGCATTTGCATTAATTTCTTAAGTTTGTTTCGAAAGAAGGCTATACTCAGTATATTTTCCAGGGCTTCGAACCGAAAAAAAATTGGTTTATTTCGGTTCGATATATCTTCAATCATTTTGTTACTATAACCAACTTATCAAAATTTTATGATTTAACGACAACACCATGTAATTATATCATCATTACTTATGCATTGTTCCTCGATTTCCTGTTTTGATGTACTCTAGAATTTTTCTGTTTCAGTTTCGTATGAAACTACTTGTAGAAGGTAGATTTAATTCAATTGAATGAACTAGTTAACTTTTTAAGAAAAATATCAGTCTGAGAGTTACATTTTTCATATCTCAACAACCGATTATCCACGGTTGTTTGTATAGACCAGAGATGGCGAACCATGGGCACGCGTGCCATTCATGGCACGCGACAGAATATTTTGAGCACGCCAGTGATCAAAGTGGTTTACATTTTATTTCAAAATAACAAAGTTCACTATGAAGTATTACAAACAAACGCGAGCGGGGAGCACACTCGTTTGTTATTGTCTTGCCTTACTTACGTCGTGGACTGCAATTGCTTATGATGCAAAGTTTGTCTACGCGAAGCATAGTCAATTTCATTGACACAACTGTATTAAAGTTTATTTGTGTTATATTTACGATTTTTAAGTGCTATTTAACATGGCTAGTTCAGCACAAGAATAAAAAGGGCAAGCAAAAGATACTTTCAAATATGGTGAATCTAGAAATATGACATTATTAGTAAATGTGCGACAAAATGGTGTGTGTTTTATGATCTGGAATAGTGGTATGCAGAACATAGTCTGTAAAAAAAGCATTTTGAAACAAATCGCAAATTCTCTTGTCAAAAAGGCGAACCACAGCAAAAATAATTGCTTAAAAACCAATCAGTTGATGACTCCGATTGAGCATGCATTCTATACTAAAAGTAACATCTTACAATCCTAATATGTTATTTGTCATCCAATTTGCAACAACAGTACTCACATTAATGTTATTTTAATTTGAATTACACGTATAACTAAAGCATTTACAACTATACAGTGCAAAAGATATTTTTTCGTAGTAAATAAAGAATTTTGTATTCTTAGTTTTATTATTTTCCCAATAATCGCAAGTCAAAATTATTTGATGGCACGTCTATACCTCATACAACACTTTAGAAAAAATGGCACGTTGATCCATAAAGGTTCGCCACCCCTGGTATAGACTGTTTAAATAGTCAAACCACAGAATTACAAACCTAGTTGCCAAATGCGATTTTATAGTAATGGATGGCAATATCAATGCTTGCTGTTCTCTTTTCACCGCTAGTATCGTACGTGTTGGTTAATTGTATCAATTCTCATAGTGTACCAATTAAAAAAAGAATAAAATCTTCTAAATTTTGATAGAATTTTTTGTTTATAATAGAATTATACTTTTTTTAAAAGTGGAAATAAGAATATACATAAAATTATTTATTCGGAACTGGACCTATATATATTTTTTAGTTGAACCGGAACGAAAAAAATTACGATTCGTAGCCCTGATATTTTTTCAACAAAATTGGATAAAATATAAACAATATACGAGCACAAACTTGTATTTCATAATCATAACAAAATGTTCTTAGATGTATATTATATGGCTGAATAACTGAAAAGTGTGTGTGTGTCGCCGCCCAGCCAGTATGGTGGATATGACCCTCGGCTTGTAACCGGGTTCGGGTTCGAATCCCGAATAAGGCATGGATGTATTTTCTTCGAAGAAGTCGGACTTTCGCCTGTAATGGATCCCCGTCCAGAAAGGAAAGCAGCGCACCTCTTCTGCTATATGCTGGGATCATCATTTGTAATAAAAGTCAATATTCTTCTGTTTGTATTGTATGTTTCTGTTCTTCCATTTGTATTTAATATGTATCCTACAATAAAAAAAACACACACAACAACTGAAAATTCATCATCGTAAAGGTCAGGTGTGGTCCTAGTCGCATGACCATGGTTCAAAATTAAGAGGTCCGTCGCCAAAAGCCTTCTCGGAGCTGAAAAGTGCGACGTTAATATTCACACACTTACTTGGCAACGGACCTCGTAATTTTGAACCATGGTCAAGTGACGAAGACGACACCTGAGCTGGCACCCCATCTCCTAACTACCACACCAACGGGAGGATGTTTGAGCTCTCGGCAGATTTAACGTGCATCGCTCCCTTACATGACACTATTCCCTCAAAGAATAGGAAAAGAATCGTTTAGATGACTGACCCCGAATAGGAACACCTTTTCGTTCTAATTGTCCAGCTGGAGATTGGCAATTGGCGTAGCTGGAGACTGTAAGTTGGTGGTTCAAATCAAACACTTATGCTAAAGTCAGCTTGTCGCTGAATATATTTCGGTCAAAAACTGTGTATAATTTTTTGAATTATAAATGAGTTTTTTTTCTCAAACGTGTGAGTCATTTATTACGTATCGTAATAGAAAAAGATAGAGCAAGTGTATGCATATAGTTAATTTAGGCTTTGACAGTTAAGTTTTTTAGTGCTTTGATAATTTGTCTTGTTTCACTTACAAATTGGCTCTTGCGTCTCAAAAGTTTGCCTATCCCTGGATAGAGTTATTGACAGAATTAACCATTTAAATCCGCAGCAATGATAATTGCAAAAGGTATTGTTATGTAGATTGGGGTTCGAGGACTTTATGCAATCAGTCTCAAAGAGCAACACAGTTCTTCAGAGGTGATGAAAATTTATTGTCGAAAAACAATCCTTGAAATACAGGATACAGTACTCAAATTCATAGAATAAATCTCAAAAAGCCTTCAAACTGTCTATGGCGTTCAAACGCAATCATCAATGTCTAAAATACAAGTATGGAAAATATTATTCACAAGCACTCGCTCGTCCTACACAACAGCCGCGGTAATAACTAATCGCTGGTCGATTCTTCACGGTCAAATCAATACTACTCTTTCACGGTTAAAACAAGACTAACTGAGTCTCGGCGAGCGACTCCATATTTATAGGTCTGACGGATCTTTCGAAAAAAATCCGCTTGCGTCGTATATCGTGATATTAGTGGATTTCTTCACTAATTTCCTAAAGAATCCTTAGGGTCACGAAGTCGCCAAAAAATGATACCAACTTGGCTCTATCACCAATATTTCGTCAAGTTTTCATTGAATCGCCAGAAAATGTAAGGAACAGCGTTGCTTACAAATATTATAATTTTATCATAAAATAAATACAACATAGAGTAATATAAACGTATTACACATCCAGGTATATAAATTATTTACGCTATCTTAAAAACTCATTGCACAAAATTTGTGACATTATTGATAAACCATTTTTTGGAAGATCAAGTTTAGCATTTATGTTTAAATAATTTTTTTCCTTCTATGCCAGTTTCTGGCAGCCCAATAAAATTTAGGCTTGGTAAAGTTGTTAGAATTAAAAGTAATAAAATCAAGGGCAATATAAAGTTGTCAAATGGAGAAAGTCCATGGTTTCATCTGCCAAAGAGGACAGGCATCATCAGCAACTACAGGACGCTGGACGTCACTGGGAAATTGGCATTGCCAGATTCACAGAACCATACGCAAGGAACATTTAGTAAACCATACTATTTTCCCCTGAATATTCTTTTGCTCATTTCAAAATTTTTTCGAATAAAAAAAAGAAAACATATATGTTTCCATATTATACAATTTTTATTCTTATATAAAATTTAGTCCAATCAAGGAACTCTGAAGCTGCATTTTCCAGTCTTGATAACGGAATGGTTATGTTCTAGAGTTCGCAGAAAGGGTTGTTTAGTTGAATCGTGAGAAAGAGGTTCTAATAAAAACACTTGTATTGTTTAAATGTTGCACGTTAACTATATTATAACTCAAAATCCTGTCGTTGATATGATATTTAAGTTTGGTGAGTGGGTTAAAATCTATCTTCGTCACTTGACCGTTGTTCAACAATATAACATTAATCGCCAGTAGAGTCCTAGTACTTCTTCTAAATTCGACATTATATAAAAAATTATCAGCGGAAATACATTCATGTCCAAAAATAAGGTCACGAACATAAAATTTGAGAAAACTTATGAACTATTTACTGTGTTGTCACGAAATTTGGCACAAAGACATATTGCAATGTCAGAAAGAATATTGCAGCATAACTACATGGAAAAATTTTTAATTGTAATTTTTGCTAAAAGTCATATAAAAAAGTATGAAATTATGAATCAGAGATAAAGAATTTACCTCGGGAAAAGTCTCTGTCTAATATGGAGTGTGAACACTGCGAGCTGCTATACAAGTCTCACAACGAGCAGCCATATTGTTTATGAGGGTGTTGTGACGAAGCCGGTCTCTTCCCCCTAATTGCTAACAGAACCCTTGCCGACAGACGTTGGGAAAATTATTTCCCTATTTGCTGGGTGGTCAGGCGACCATTGGGCAAGAGATCAGATGGGCTAAGTCTGACAGAGGCGGCAGAAGAACAAGAGATCACAGAAGGATGATTAGCGAGAGATGTTGAGAGAGAGAGAGAGAGGGATATAAAGAGAGCGAGAGAGTCCGGAAGGAAGACTAGATTTTGAAGGGAGCCGGTGAGGTCCTTTGAGCGATAAGAGAAAGTGATAGCGAGTCCGCGAAGTACGGCGGTCTCCGAACTGGGGAGATCCGGGAACGGTCTGAGTCCCGATCAACGATAGACAAGCGATACTGAATCCGCGAAGTAAGGCGGATTTTGGAACGGTAGAACTTGCGAAGGAGCACGGCGAATTTGGAGCCAGGAACTCACCCAGACTCGGTGTGGAATTATCGAGAGTGAACCCTGTTTACGTATCCTAGGTATAGGACTTTTCTCTACAGTGTCAATTTTAGGACACTAATTTATGCGAGAGATAGGAGACATTGCAGCGAAAGAGACTCGAAATCTGCGTAAACTTATGCTAATTAATTGTGATAGAATATTATTTTTTTGATGAATTTTTTACTGAGAAGTAAATAGTTTATCCCAGAGCTGTGTGAAGTCATTACAGTGTCAATAAGTATTTGTGGCAACTAAGCCCATTTTCCCCAAGGCGGGACTTTAAATTCCTTGGGTGTCCTGAAAGGGGAGCTACGCTGAGAAATGTGGTTTTTCCTAGACCATCCCTAACATATTTAGTAGGATTGTGATATGGAGATCTCGAGGGTCAGTCCATACGACGAATATCCGCTCCTTCTTGAAATTCATCAACAATAAGAGTTTGTGTGGCCACGCATTTTCATCCATAAAAACGTAGTCTGGGCTCATAGCATCCAGAAAAAACTCACATAGGCTTCCAGGATTTCATCCCTATAGTTCAGCGATAATCAACCTGCGGCCCGCGGGCCACATGCGGCCCACCGAGCCTTTTTAAGTGGCCCGGTCATGGCCGGAGCTCTGAGAAATCTACTTATTTAAGAACATTGTATTAAAAATTTGGTGAGAAATTCTTTGTCAAGAAATCAAATATATCAATTTTGCTTTTTACTGTCGGCGTCGTACGCGTACGAATTGTTATTCTTTTTCTATTTGGATCGTTTACGGTTAGTGATAACCGACAATAATGGAATAGCGACAATTTTATGGGTGGAATTAACTTTTAAATATCTTTCATATCTTGCAAGCGAAAAATATTCGAAAAAAATAAATCGTTTCAAGACGATTGGGAGGTTGGCTATTTTGTAGTGAAAAACAAACATGGATCAGCAATTGTTTGATTTATCACGAAAGTGCTGTATTTAAAAAAAATATCAATAAACAGGGATCATTCAATGACACTTCTCCTCGAATACCTCTTTCAAGAGGTGATAAATAGGGTTCTTGAATAACCTTTGCAACAGCAACAAAGTGTTTTGTAAGTGGTAAAGTCACAGAGGTAACAAAGACATCCTACGAAGATTACTATATTATTGGTAATCATATGAAACCGTTTACTGATGTAGAAATTGTGAAGGAGTGTTTAAATATTTCTGATTTAGTGTTAGTGACAAAAATAAAAAATATAAAATATAAAATTAATAATTAGAAAAAGCAAAACGGAGTTATAATATTTTGATCAATTTTCCACATTTAAAATTTCCAATATTACCTTCGTCTTAAGGTATCCGACTACTTTCGGAACCGTGATTTTATAAAAGCGTATAATGGATAATATTTATAATATTTAGTGTCACTTAGATTAGAAAATGTATATAAAATTGTTTTAAGAATAGTATTAGAATAAAAAATTATTTAAGTACACTATTTTGACAAAAAATGAACATAGAATGACCCATTTTCAAAATATTCTCCTTTTGCGAAAAATACTTCTATTATAATAATATTTTGCCTGAATATAGCTCAGACCTCTGTACAGACGCTCAACTACGAATTTTGAAAAATTCACATTATTTTCAGAGTTACAACCATTTGAAATAATTATCGGTGTTTTTTTCTTAAAATTTCTCCCCTCTGTTGTCGTAAAACATAGATAAACCCACTTCTAAGTTATATATTTCAAAAATTTTAGTTGAGCCTCTGTACAGAGGTCTGAGCTATATACAGGCCAAATATTATTATAATAGAAGCATTTTTCACAAAAGGAGACTACTTTGAAAATGGGTCATTCTATGTACATTTTTTGTCAAAATATTGTATTTAAATAATTTTTTTATTGTAATACTATTCATAAAACAATTTTATATACATTTTCTAATCAAAGTGACACTAAATATCATAAATATTATCCAGTTATACACTTTTGCAAAATCACGGTTCCGAACGTAGTCGGATACCTTAAGGCATTTCTCCCCCATTTATCCTCATGTTGTGGCCCGCGTGAAATAACTAACATATGTATGCGGCCCTCGTGATATGGCTGACATATGTATTCGGTCAGGGCCGGCTCTAGCAGTTTTACCACCACGGACAAAAATGGAAAATGCCGCCCCCTCTTTCCAAAGCAAAAATTATAATTAAAAAGATTATATATATATATATATATATAATACAAAAAAAATCGAAATTAAGGACATAAATATCCGTTATTATTTCAAACGAGTAAAATTAAAGAGAAGGAATCGACCATTTCAGCATGCCAATTTTTTCTTTTGATAGTGGGGATCACAAACGTTTGCTTTATAACTTATAGTGACTACACTCAAGACTAAAATAAAACATCTGCTATGACTCTCTATCTATATAAAACTTATTGTCCCCATCTCCTTTTGGATAGCTGATACCGGACATCGTATGGTATGAAAGGAATGCCCATTGTGACCATACTCCCAGATGGAGAAAAAGTTAACAGTGAAAGATGTGTAAGCTTATCAAATTTCATGATTGATCATATACTCCTGACTTGAACTCTTAAAATTCAACATAAAAGAAAACTGACATTAAACATATAGAATACAAAATAAGGAAGTAAGACAAATAAAATGAAATATTAAATTCACACCCAATAATATTTAAAAAAATATATAATTTTTTTTGTAACCAAATATATATATATATATATATATATATAGGTCAATTCTCTACTAACAAGAGATCACATCCAAACAATAAACTCGACAAACACATAGACAGCAGGA
>BMAV01005339.1:80161-109815 GCA_019973955.1 Trichonephila inaurata madagascariensis
CTAAAACCAGTACCTTTATTCATAATATTTCTAAGATTATTGTCTTTTACAATATTGAGATCACCAGTAACAACATGCTTGTGATGTTGATCAATGAAATCTTTAAATTCACTACATTTACATATTAAGTTATCTTGCTTTATAGGCACATTATAGTTAAAAATTGATCTACCTATTTTTTTATTGTATTTAAAAGCTTTTTTAATAGTGATATTTTGTATTGGGAAAGATGACATGTGTTTTTTAAATATGTCAGAAAAATTAACATTATCATATGATTTATTCATATATAAAAGTGTACAGTATTCTATTTTATAATCCTTATTTACATTAACATTTATGTTATGTTTATGTTTCAGAAATTTATGAATGTCCTTAATAATATGCAAAGCATGACAATCTTTAATTTTATTTGAAATTAGTACATCTTCTGTAATA
Organism: Trichonephila inaurata madagascariensis; assembly: GCA_019973955.1. Classification (NCBI taxonomy): domain Eukaryota; kingdom Metazoa; phylum Arthropoda; class Arachnida; order Araneae; family Nephilidae; genus Trichonephila; species Trichonephila inaurata. The sequence continues at coordinate 80,600 of BMAV01005339.1, forward strand.
CATAATTCTGTCTTACTGAGTCCAAACATAAAAAATTTAATGTGTTTTATGTTAAAATTGTTATCAAAGCTATTACAAATATCTATAATACTATCTGAAAGGACTTTTTGGTCTCTACTTAATCTTTTAGTTCTAGCCCCTCTATTTTTTCTTTTATTAGATATTATATTAACCTTATTATTGTAGTAAAACTCTTGAGAATTTAGTTTGATTGCATTTAGAATATTTTTTCCTTGGTATAATACATTAAGTCCATAAGGATAAATTGCATTATAATATTTAATATAGTAATTTTCCCACCATAATCTATTTTTAATATTAGGAACTTTATAAAATGCTCAATATCATTATATAACTGATTTTTGATAATATATATATATATATATATATATATATTAATCAAATTCGATCCATATGCGCCCTTAGAATTTGCCGCCCCGGACAGGGGTCCGGTTTGTCCGGCCCTAGAGCCGCCCCTGATTCGGCCAAGCAAAAAAAAAAAAGGTTGAGTACCCCTGCTATAGTTGATAGTGTCCGCATCGAACACATTCAGTAATGTATGACTGCCCAGCATTATGTTACCACACGTAAGGATCCCTTTGCCACCAAATCTATTCATTTTTGTTACATAGGAGTTATGAAAGCGAGCTCCACACATTTCCTCTCCAGGTGAGGATTCGACGAGAATCATTTTGTCTGTTACATTTCAACTTATCACTGAAAAGAACGGGCCCTCATTCTTGTGGTGTCTCCATCTGATGTTTTCAGCTTCACAATAACTGGTCTTTTCAGCTGGATGCAGTCAAAGGGATGCACCAGACTGGACGCCCGGCGTAAAGGTCAGTCTCTGTAAGGGCTATAGACTATTTGCCTGGAAATTCTTCTTCCAGAACATAGCAGCAAGGTCACAAGCAAGATGATGAGTCGTTGTCCACATATTTCGTCAGGCGCTTAATATCAAGAAGCGATCCTGTGCAGATGTCGATGCTTTGTGATGATTCTTGCCGACCTTCCTGGTGACAGTTCCACTTGTTTAAAATTGATTCCATAACCAGGAGACCACTTTCGGGTCACTTGTAACTATCAAGCTACCCCCGCTTGAGATTGACCAGCTTCAAGCCTGCCAGCGACTTTCCACACACACATCTCAAAGAATCATCTAAACCAGCGTTTCTCAAACTGTGGGGCGAGCAAGGGGGGGGGGGGGTGCGAGCATATTGAAAAGTCGAGAACAAAGAATTATTTAAAAAATTATGAATTTCCTGAAAGTAAAAAAATAAAATTAACATTCACACTGATATAATAACTTATAAGTGCATTAGTATACTGCATACTAATTAATTTAACAATTTTAAGTAAGAACAAGTTTTATTATTACGAGTGGCCCCATGGGTTTGTAAAAAAATATATATACAAAAATTATAACACTTATCTTATTATCTGTACGATTTATAAATAATCCCAGAACTGCCGATTAAAAGTTACGCGATTCGCTCATCAATGCCTCCATTTTCCACACAGTCTCGCGTATGTCGCTCCTTCGCAAACACTGGCAAAGTCCTTGTATTGCATTCCAAAGCCTGCGGAATTATTTATGGATAGCAATGCACAGAAAAGTTCGTACTTCTGAAAGACGTATATATACGTAAGGAGCATTTAACACACCGATTGAGTGAGACGTATATATACGCCAGTGTCACTTAAGAGGTTAAAGTCGTATTGTAGTTTTAGCGTCAAAGTATAGCATAATTGAATTCTCAATGAATTGTTATTTGTATGGAGGTGGGGGGGGGCGAAGAAAATTATGATCGAATATTGGGCCACAAGTATTGAAAGTTTGAGAAGCATTGATCTAAACGATTATTAGAAGTCCTTCTCACTGCAAACAGACTGTGATTTGTTTATTTTAATGCAATATTCACAAAACTGGAAGTGAAACTCCCATATTCTTGATCGGTCTCAGTCCAGTAGTTCTGCAAAAACTGACGCTAAACAACATCTTTTCCTAAACTGAAGGTTGATATTGTACTACACATTCTTCAAAATATTTAAAATACAAATTCTATCAGTTTAACTGAAGGCATTTTAAAATTATGAAGAAAAACACGTTTGTGACCTTAATTTTGGACATGAGTGTACATCATTCAATTAGCTTTTATGCGTTTTTCTATTTAGATTTTTTAAGTCATAAGCGAAAAAAAACAACTTTTGGTTAGAGATTCTGATTTTTATTTGTTTGTTTTCGACTTTCAAAGTATGGTCGCTGAGGCCCAGTGGTCAAAGTCACGGACTCGTGACTGGCGTGTCATGAAGTCGGGCCTAATGCCGCTGAAGACTCGCCGTGTAGAGGAAGCATTTGCGCGTTAAATCTGTTGAGGCTCTAACGTCCTCCTTTTGGTATGGTGTAGAAGTTAGGAGAGGAGGGTGCCAGCTCAAGTGTCAGGGTTTGTTGTCGACCATGGTTGAAAATTACTAGGTCTGTTGCCAGTAGCCCTGGTGCAACTGTATGATGTGGTTAATACAACTCTCACTCACTCAACTTTTAAAATAGTATCTAATAAACGATTTTTGAGGAGGGGTGGTGGGTGAATTCCCAGATTTCATGGATCTCCCTCTATATAAATCATTTATTAAAATCTATGGTTCATGAAAATATTAGGGATAACTGCGGAAAATTATTTTTTCTTGTAATTTCTGTAAAAAGTGTTGGTTTGAAATATTTAAATATATGAAGCATTTTCCCTCAAAATTGGAGAAGCGGTGGTTAAGTAACTTGTCAATTTATAAAGTATATAATAATACAAACAAGTAATATATAAAAAAAAAAGTCAATTCCTACTTAGACCAACAAATTTTTTATTTTATTTTAGTTACCTTTTTTATTAAACACTTACAATTAATATAAATATGTATATACACATGATAGAATCACAACATTAAGTGTGGTAATTGATTTTTATTAATTATCATTAAAGTTTATCGTATTGTCATCCAAAACAATCGGGTACATAAAATTTCAGTTCAACTGAATGCTTTTGAAACGTGAGAAAAAAAAATCTTTTCAAGTTTTGACCCACGGCGCTAAAAATGATGCTAACGGGGCTGTATCTGTAATTCTTTAAATTATTAGTTTCAGTCAATTAATTTTAATTAAACAAAACTAAATTATCGTATTGTTACCCGAAACAATAGTGTATACAAAATTTCAGCTCAAATGAGCGCTTTCAAATATGAGAAAAAAAAAACTTTTTCAAGTTTTGACACAAGTCAACAAAAGGGTTGCTAAGTCGCCAAAAAGGATACCAACTTGGCTGTGTGTATTTATAATTCTTTGAATAATTAGTTTTAATCAATTAATATTTTTTATTAAATATAATTAAATTGTCGTATTGCCATCCAAAATAATCGTGTATATAAAATTTCAGCTCAATTGAGCGCGTTAAAATGTATTTTATGTGAATGATTGAAAATTTGAACAAGATGAATATAATATAAAGAGTGTGAGCTAATAGTAGGAATTGTGAAAAATACATACACGTTTTCAATATGAAATGAAAAAAATTAATTAATATATAGGAGTGAGAAATTTTTAGCATCAATTTGGAATCGCCTTTATGTGTAGGCGGTTGGTAGTAATGCTAGAATTTGAAGGGAAATTTTTGAAGGAACATTTTTACTCCACCCACTTATACGAAGAGTAAAAAAATAATAATAAATAAATAAAAATACTTTCCTACCACAGTTTGGTTCTTGGATTTAAACCTCGTTTCACCGAGCGATTTCGGAACACTTCTAGAAATTTAATAGAAACTACAATAACCAGTGCCTACTGAAGAGTAAGAAAAGGGGAAAAAATATAAGCTGAGCGATCAACAAAGCCATCGTTGGGGGTTCGAGAAAACGAAATTTGATTTGCTGTTGCAGAAAATAGCCCTCCTTGTTGATTGGTTTAGGCGGCGCGCTTCTTTACCTGAGTCTACCTGGTCAAGAAGAGAGATAACAGTTTTCTTTTACTTTTTGTTCTTTTACGTTTTCCGACTGCTTCTGCGGATTCTTAATAAATGATTGATGCTCCTTTTTGCCATTTCTTTTGGAAAATTTCATGGGAAATATTTTGTGATGTTGGCCTTTACGCTGATTGTTTTCCCCTCTATTTTGGATGAGCACTTAGATATATATATATATATATTTTTCCCTTCAGTTATACCCCCCTCCCCATCAAATATACAGAAAAAATTGAGGTTTTTGTAATGACCTTTTGCAAAGGGAATAAGGGAATTAAAGTCTGTCTGAGTGATGTTTTTTCTCATGTAATACAGTTGAATACAATACATAAAATATTTCGGAGAGAAATTACCTTTCAGTTTCGGAAAAACATCTTGAAAAGAATTTATTTCCTATTCTTAAGCTTGTTTAGCCTGAGCTTAATGGTCCTGTCAGGACGAAGGTAGAAGTAATAAATTATTGGTTTATTGTTTTGGTATTGCTTAAAGAAAAGATAGATATGTGCTTTTAAATTTCGTCTAAACTGTATGAATGAGTGAGAGTTTATTTACGTTGTACTATAAAGAAACACGAGGCCTACTGGCGACGGACCTCGGAATTTTTAACTCGGTCAAGTGATGAGGACGACACTTGAACTTGCACTTTCTCCAAACTATCACACCACACCGATGGGAGGACTTTATGCCACGGCAGATTTAATGTGCATCGGCTCTTTGTACACAGTTGGCCTTCAGTGGCACTAGGCTCAAATTCATGACCCGTCGGTCATAAGTCCATGACCATAATCTCTAGATTACCGCGGCCACCTGAACTGAAGGAATGAAAGTTTTTATGATTTTTAGTTTATTTCATACAAATATGAATCTTATCATCAATGCAATTTAAGATAATTTCAATGAAAAAAAGCTATTACTGATTTGGAAAAAAATTCAGATTCTATAACTTAAAATTTGACTTTGAAATATTTAAAATGATAGATTGTTGAACACACACACCTTTAGATAGTGGTGTAATGTATGTCCCTCAACTCCCTCATCACGGGGGGGGGGGGGTTAGAAGTCCAACGTGCTTATACCTTGCTCTACAAGGACACAACGAGGGATTTCCCTTTTTACATAGGGTGTTGGACTATTATTTTTGTTTGCTACTATTTATTCATTAACTAAATTTAACTAATGAATCAATATTTGAAAAAACCGTATTAACATCAAGTGTCATCATATTACAAGTTTAAAATTTTTTTTTTTGAACTTGAATGGATGAATAGAAAAAGTACTTTATTAACGATTGAAAATTTGAACAAGATATATATATATATAGGGAGGTTGTGAACTAATTGTAAGAATTGAAAAATATTAAGCTATCATTTCATTAATTTTAAAATATTTTTAAGATCACATCGATATTAAAATAATATAAAAAATAAATTTCGAAAAGAATTTGATTATAATTTTCGTATCAACCAATTTCATGTTCGTGCAATTTCATCTAAAATGCATTCGAATTGTATGTCATTAGTCAAGGTCGTATAAGACAATTTAAAAGCGTCGTCTCATTTCAGTTTATGCAAATATTAAATAAATACATCCTTTCGAACATAATGAATTTTAAATTAGAACTTAAAACATGCTATTAATTTGCATCAATAAATAACCTGGTACGCGAAAAGCAAGCGGCAGTGTTTGTCGTAAAAGAGTTGAGTAAATGCCATTAAATGTTAAATTGCTTTTCGAAGATATTCTAATTTGTTATTCCACAATTGTCAAGAGAGTTTCTTACCTAAAATGGCCATTGTGATTGTCAAGCAAATAAAATAATTTAAGTTTCGCTTTTCAATTTTATGCTCTCGTTTACATGGTGCATTTAATTTTTCAATTAAATTCCTTAAATAAGTATTTGATATTAAAATGTGTGCTTTAAATATCAATATTTCTTTGAGCAATTGTAAGGGAAATAAGAAAAATTTTACTGGTTTAATGCAAACCAGATTAATAACATTTAAGAGTTTTTGAGTTTTTTTTTTTAAATTTAGAAAATCTTTTAAAATAATTGTCTGCCGATGTCTTCGAAAGTGGTTAATGTCTCGGAAGTTTTTTTATAGTCTAAATGCCAAGGCAATTTGAAAGGAAAGAAAAATATTGATGTATTTATTCAGAACAGAGAATAGAACTTTGGTAAAAGGGGATAAAGACCGAATATAACCTTCGTCTATAGGTAAGATTTTCTCGTATGTATCGAATAAGAAATATATGAAAGTCTTATTCATTTTTTAAATCTAAAATTCATTGTTCGAAGATTTCAAAATATCATTGATATTATAGCAGTACGATTTGTGGAATGGAACATATGGAACCTTTTTTCAGATGTTTTTCAAAGCTCTTTATTGCTGTATTGAACACTTCCGTCAATTTATTTTCTCAAGACAAGGATCAACAAACCATTGCCAACACGCGCCCAGTAATTTTAAACAATAGTCAGATGGCAAAGTCCAAATAAGCATTCAACTCTCCACATTCCCACTCAGCCTATTGAAAGGAAAATTTCGATTCCCTACAGATTTACGTATACCAGCATCAACACCATGGGTCTTTAATAGAATCAAGAACTCGAGCACATGGCTCGACTGAAGCCTTCCCGGAACTTTGATGGCTTGATAATTTGACATTAACTTGGCCTATTTCAAATTTCTTTTTGTAGATTTAAAAATTTTCAAAATTAATTTAAGGTATTCCTGAATCAGAGACCAGGGCAACACCAGAGCTAATACCTTATTGTCCTAACTTCTACATCTCATCACACATGAGAATTTCGAACACAATTCAATTGTACTTAAGTATATTTAAGACCCTAGCTGTCGGTGGCTTAGAACTATCACCAGACATAAAAGATAGTATAATAGCATAATGGATAAAAACATTTGTTACCTCAACCACTTTGCTATCATAATATATAGGGTGGAATCAGAATGCAAAACTTCACTATATTTTAACGCTGTTGCTATTAAAACTCTAGCGAGATAAAAAATCACTAAACCCTAATGCCTCCCCCTAAACTTGACTCTTTCGCTTAAAATCCCTCTAAATCCTTGCACTGGTATGCAAAAATTAAAAAAAAAATATATATATTTTTGTGGATTTTGTAAAAAAGAAAAACTTCTGAACTAATTCAAGTAAAATTTGGTAGGAAAATACACACACAAAAATATTATTAAAAAGACGACATTAAAAAATTAAAATAAATTAAATCAAACAATCAATCGCTGTTAAGAAATCAATCAGTGAGAAAACATCAAGATTCATTGTGACACACACTATTAAGCTTTTAGTTCGACAACATGAAATACTTGTATAATTTTAATGTAAAAAAATATTCACAAAATAATAAATATTACTTAACATTGATGAGGTGAAAATTGTGCTAAAAGAGTTTTCATTTTAAGATTTGTGACGGAGATATAATATTTTTGGAATCAAAATAACTTTCATAAAAAAAACTAGAAATACGAAAAAATTTTATATTTTTTCCACGTAGTACTCATCATTTTATTTATTGTCTTCTGAAACAGAATTTTGGAAATAAAAACAAACTCTTATTTTTCTCTAAAATTTCGCATTTTAAAAATTTTCAAAGACAAACATCTAAAATATTTCTCCATTTCTGAAAAAATTCAGGAAATAAAAGAAAAAGAGAAAAAGTAATACAAATAACGAAATTTTGTAAACACCTCTTAAGAAACTCCCCCCTGAAAATGATATTCCGGGATAAAAAGCAAGCTTTTCTTTAATAATTAAATCGCATCATAATAAATATTCTAATGCTGTTTGCTTGTGCATCACATGCTGAGATCCTAATACACTTTAATCTTTTTCTGGAACTATATAAATGGAAAATGAAATAGAGTTTTACAAGTGTTAAGTTTTCTTTCGAGTAATTTATTTCGTCTGTCAAAAGCAGGGTCGTTCTCCGTGTACAACAAATAATTACTTATCTAGTTTCCATTTCCAAATAATCGCGTAGGTGGTTTCAGAAAATGAAGCTGGGGTATTTTACCTCACAAAATTTGCATCGCGAAGACATGCGCTTTGCGACAAATAATTTTCCCGAGTGTGTTGTTTGTTTGATTTTGTAGGAAAACACCCTGCAGCAGTTTTCTTGAAGTTGTTATTCGCAAAATGTATTGTTTATTTTCACTTTGTAATAATTCAGTTTCTCTGTTTGCGTCTTACATCCGTGTAATTGCTTTTTCCACGGCAATGGATTGTTTTCGATTTACTCTAATCTTTTTATTAAAAAAAAGTTTTAAAAATCGTTGAAATAACGAGAGGGGAAGCCTTAAAAAGTTTCATTAAAATTAATTGATAAATGACGGCAATATGGAATCTTAAAATTCTTGAAAATACGCCTCATTTGAATAATCTGCATCAGTTAAAAGATATGTCATCAAAATATGAAGCTTTTTGACAACATTTTAATCCGTTTGGCAAGGGGTTGCGGTAACTTAGTAGTCATGGTTATGAGCTTGTAGCCGACGCGTAATGAGTTCGGGCTTTGGCGCCACTAAAGACCGGCCGTGTAGAGGGGTTGTTACAGTTACTAAGGCTTAAAGTCCTCATTTGGCCGTGATATGGGTGGTCGAGGGAGCTTAGTAGTCATGGTCACGAACTCGTAGCCAGAGCGTCATGAGTTCTGGTCCTGGTGCCACTAAAGACTGATGGCCGCGGCAGCCTAGTGATCAAGGTATCGGATCGTGGCTGGCAAGTCAGGAGTTCGATCCCAGTGCCACTAAAGACCCGCCGTGTAGGGGCACATTAAATCTGTCGAGAGCTCAAACATCCTCCCGTTGGTGTGGTAGTTAGGAGAGAGGGGGAGGGGTGCCAGCTCAAGTGTCGTCCTCGTCACTTGACAATGGTTCAAAATTACGAGGTCCGTCTCCAAAAGCCCTCGTGTAGTTGAATAACGTGACGTTAATATTCACTCACTCACGCCACTAAAGAATAGCCGTGTAGAAGAGCTGATGCATATTACATTTACTAAGGCTTGTTGTTGTTACTAATGCCACCTGATCAGCAAAGGCCAGATCGAGGCCCACGAAATTAATCATGGTAAAGGGCTAAGTGATGCCTGTCGTTAGCCATAGCTTTGAGCACCATACAGGTGACAGTACGATTTGGCTCGGTGCCACCCCAATTTAGAGGGAGAACTATAGGGGAACTATAGAGAGGAGAACTTTTAGGGGTTAGTGGTCAGATGCCTCAAACCTCTCTTCCCCTTCCACCAACCTCACGAGAGGACTTGCGGCTCGACGGCTATTTAGAGTACCCCCATGCCGCGAAGGCACTATACGTTTGCAAACATCCATGTCTTCTCCGGGATTCGAAGCCAGAACCTATGGCACATTAGTTAGCGTCGCTAACCACTATACCGGATGGGCAACTAAGGCTTAAAATCCTCATTTGGCCGTGATTTGCGTGGTCGCGGCAGCTTAGTAGTCATGGTCACGAGCTCGTAGCCAATCGTGAGTTCGGTCCCTCTCTGGTGCCACTAAAGACCGGCTGTGTAGTGGGGCTGATGCATATTACATTTACTGAGGCTTAAAGTCCTCACTTGGCCGTGATATGGGTGGTCGCGGTAGCTTAGTAGTCATGGTCACGAACTCGTGGCTGGCGTGTCTGGAGTTCGAACTCTTATACCACTGAAGACTCGTCGTGTAGATAAGCTGATGCACGTTAAATCCATCAAGCTCAGTTTTCTTGTTGGCATGGTTTGATAGCTTGGAGAGGGGGTGACAGCTCAGGAGTTCTGGTCCATGGTTCTAAATTACGAGGACCGTCGCCAATAGCCCTAATGCTGCTTTATGGTGCTACGTTAATAAATACTCACTCACATTCCATTTGGAAATCAAACCAATGGTTCATTTCACTACGACGTACAATTGGTAAAAAAAAAAGACATCCTTATTAGCTGGTAGTTAGTTTTTAATTGCCGATTTATTTCTAAGCTACACGAGAGAGTGCTACTGGCCAGATAGCACTCGTTTAGCCAAGTTGCAGGGGTAAAAAAAATGAGAAAAGTATTGGGAAACGATTACAAGAGAGATTGTAAGAGAGATATAATATATACGATTCGATATAGTTTCCCCCGCATATATCTGGCACTAATAATCAAATTCAAATGAAATTCGGTATATATGCAATAGGCAGGATCTCGGTGATATGGAGAAAAAAATATTTCTAATCGGAATCTATCTATGTGGAAAAGATGTTCTGTGGTATGGAGATCAGCTGAAAAATAATTTCAAATTTTAATATTGCCACAAAAGGGTTGAATTTTCAAAAATAGGGTAAAAGACTTCGTTTTCGGGTTGGATGATTTTAGACTCAAAATAAAATGATTTTTCTGCAGTAGAATAACCAAAAGCGATTTTTTTCTGATAAATGAGTACGGAGTATTGCAGTGCTTCTCAAACTTTCAATATTTGCGACCAAACATTCAATCAAAATGTTCATCTCTCCCTTCCCCTCCATACAACAACATTGAATTGAATTCAATAATAATACACTTTGACGTTAAACCTACAATACGACTTTAACCTCTTAAGTGCTACCAACGTATATAAAAGTCTTTCTCAGGCAGTGCGTTAATTGCCACGGACGTATTATACGTCTTTCCGAAATACGATCTTTTCTGTGAACTGCTATCCATAAAATTATTCCGAAAGATTTGGAATGCAAAAAAATGAACTTGACAGTGTTTGCGAAGGATTTACTTATTTCAGAGAGGATTTGTTTTATTTATTAATTTTCCACCTCTCCCCCCACACACCACATACGCTCGCCTACGTGGAAAACGGTGGCATTGGGGAACGAATCGAGTAATTTTTAATCCGCATTTAAAGGATTAAGACAAGGGTTTATTTTTACATACAATTTTATATATGACAAGCCCATGGGATAACTAGTAATTATTAAATTTGTTCTTAACTTAGTATAGTTAAGTTAATTATAGAATGTATTGCACAGAGTACTGATATACTTATAATTGTATTCTATCAGTGTAAATGTGTATCTTACTTTTTTATTATGTCAGGACGTAGTTTGAATGTTTACTTTCAGTAAATTTATAATTTTTTTTTATATAATCTTTTGTTTTCAACTTTTCAACATGCTTGCGCCCCCCTAGTAGCGTTATCCCCTCCCTCTAGGGGGTGCGCCCCACAGTTTGAGAAACACTGGAGTAGTGAATAGCATAGTGTACATTGCAACATTTCATAACCACTGATCTCTCTCCTTTCAACATTGAATCAGTCCAAACCAAGCTGTCTTCCGTCTTTCAATTTATCGTGCACTGTCATTTCGACAATAGGTTTTTTAAAAAAATTAATACCGTGTTATGTGTTTAATGTATTTGATGCTTTTCTTTTGTAACTGGTAGTAGGTGCCTTCTCATTAAAATAAATGTTAAAAGGGTACTACAATTTCTCTCTCTCTCTCTCTTTTTAACAAAAATTACTTTGACTTTTAACCATAAGGAAGCTCAAGTAACCAAATTTCACCCCTCCCCCTTATAGCAGTGCTAAACATTCAAATTACATTATTATTTTATTTTTTCCCTTCATCTATATACCAGAGAGGGGACCCAGTGGCCGAGTGGTAGCGTATCGCCACGGGTCCAGGGCTCTATCCTCGGGCTTGGCAAGGTCGAATCAGCCTCTCATCTCTTCAGTGGGTTGATAAATGAGAACCAAGCTTGCTTGGGAACTAAGAACTGGGGTTTTCGCTTCAGACTGACCACCTGATCGGGATATCTGTTCATGCACCTCAGCGCCCAATTTTGTCGTATTCTGAGATGGGCACAGGCATTGGCCCTCATGATCTGTTGCATTTACAGTTTAGTTTAGTTCATAAATTGATTTATTATTTAAGGTATCCGACTATGTGTACGGAACCGTGATTTTGCAAAAGCGTATAAAAGGATAATATTTATGATATTTAGTGTTACTTAGATTAGAAAATGTATATAAAATTGTCTTAAGAATACTATTACAATAAAAAATTATTTAAGTACAATATTTTGACAAAAATGAACATAGAATGACCCATTTTCAAAATACTCTCCTTTTGTGAAAAACGCTTCTATTATAATAATATTTTGCCTGTATATAGCTCAGACCTCTGAACACAGGCTCAACTAGAATTTTTGAAGTATATAACTTAGAAGTGGGTTTATGCATGTTTTACGACAACAAAGGGGAGAAATTTTAAGAAAAAAAAAAGCCGATAATTATTTTAATTGGTGGTAACTCTGAAAATTATGTGAATTTTTCAAAAATCCTAGGTCAGACTCTCTGGAGAAGTCTACTTTATATAAGCGAAATATTATTATTTTAGAAGTATTTTTTATAAAAGGAGAACATTTTGAAAAAAGATTATTCTAAGTTAATTTTTTGCCAAAATATTGTATTTAAATAATTTTTTTTGTCAAAATATCCATATATATAAAACAATTTTATACACGTATTCTAATCTAAGAGACACTAAATATCATCAAAATTATTCATTTATGCTCTTTTTTTAAAATTATGGTTCCGAACGTAGTCGGATACCTTAATCTATTAACCCCATGGATCATTTCCTTTGTCTTTGTGGGCGTAAGGATCGAACTAATGATCTTGAAGAACAGTTAAGAAGCTTCACATATAATATCAATAATACCGCCAAGCTCTTTAAACCTTCTATGAACATATCACTATCAGTTTCCCTTGGACCATGAGAGTGAGAAAATTTTTATTTGTCTCGGATGTGAAAATTACGAAAGTTATACATAGTTACGAAAAATTTTGACTGAATTTGCTTTACTGCCGGAAGGACATTGTGATTGGAAAAACCGATTGTAGGTAAAGAGAGAACTTTCTTTAATTCACATGTTTATAGGATTAATCTCAACGCGCGCGCGCGATAAAATAGATGCACATAGAAAATTATTGAAAAATATAAAATGTGGTTATATAAGAAACCTGTCCTTGTCTCTATCGACCAATAATTTTTTTCATTATAATTTTAGGAACCATGTTCAAAATAAAGAAAGTTTACATATTTAGTCGAAATTCTCGAAAAATATTGAACGAAAGGTTAAACGTATGTTTTCAATGTAAATATTTAGTGTTGAGTATGTAAGTGTATATGTAATAGATCTGCGCATTTAGAGATTTTTTCTATTTCTCTTAATTTGTAACATCAATATGTATATAGATTTGAAATTACGTTAATTTCTTTTAAAAACGAGATTCAACGCACTTTTCTTAAATGTTGTATTGCTCAGATAAAAGTAGTATTTAATAAAAGGAATTAAAAGTAAATTAAAAGTACAAAAGTTTCCAAAATTTGTATTTTTTTGATATAAGCATATATTACTCAAATTATGGGCAAAAGTTCATTAGAATTCCACACACTCTTGTACAAACTATCACAATATTAATAGTTACTACTAAAAATTGTTATTGATGAAACTTCATCAATATTAAAACGTGATTTTTTATAGAAATAGAATTGAACTTTAAAGAAGTCGTTGGTGGAAATGATCTAAAAAACTAAATTCAACTAAAAATTAATTAATTAGAAAGATTAAATGCATTTTAAATGGATACTACACTGAAGTGATAAAAGTCCAGGAGAGTAGCAATATGCAAATATATAGATGACAGTATTATAGAGTGCAAAATATATAAATGGTAGTGCGTGGGCAGGGCATTAATTTGTACTCAAGTGATTCATGTGAAAAAGTTTCTGAGACGATTATGGCCGAACAGCGTGGGTTGGTAAACTTTAAACACGGAATGATAGATGGCACAAGGTTCAGGGGATATAACATTTCGGAAATCGTTGAGGAATTCAACATTCCTAGATCCATAGTACCAAGAGTGCCAGTACCTAATTTCTAGCTTGACCTCCTACCATGGACAACGTAGTGGCCGACCGCAAGCCCATAATGACCGATACCAATGACAATGTACTGTTTACAGATTGTTGTCAGATTTTCAATGCTAACATACGAACAACACTGCCTGAAATAACCGCAAGAATCAACGTGGAACATAAACGGACGTTGCGGCGAAATTTAGCTTTAATAAGCTATGATAGCAGAAGGCTTACTCGAGTGTCTTTACTAACATTTCGACATCGCCTACTGGGCTTCCTCTGGGCTCGTGACCATATCAGCTGGACTCTAAATTGGTAGAAAATATTGGCTTGGTCAGATGAGTCATGATTCCAATGAGTAAGAACTAATGGTAGGACTCAAGTGTGGTGCATAACTTGCGAAGCCACAGCTTTAAGTTGTCAACAAGGCACTTTACAAGCTGGTAGTAACTAAATAGCGAGGGAGAATTTTATATGGAATGGATTTGTCCACTGGTCCAACTGAATCGATAAATAATTGAAAAAAGTAATGTTTAGCTACTTGGAGACTATTTGCAGCCATTCATGGACTTCAAATTACAAATGATGATAGAATTTTTATGAATGACAATGCTATATGTCACCGGGTCACAATTGTTCGGGATTGGCTTGAAGAACATTTTGCACAATCCAGTGAATGATTTAGCTTCCTGAATCACCCGATATAAGCACCATAGAACATTCGTGGGATATAATCGAGAAGTCAGTTCGTGCACAAAATCCTGCACAGGCAACACTTTCGCAATTATGAAAGTCTGTAGAGGCAGCATGGTTCAATATTTTTGTGGGAGATTTCCATGTCATATGGAGTTGTTGCATTTTGCCTGAAAAAATGGTCTGAATGAATCTGTAATCTCAGTGAATTTCAAATTCTTCATTGTAAATATACTTTCTAAGTATTTTCATTTTATCATAAAAGTATATTTTTTAAATCAGTTATGATTCATTGACGCGTTTTTTTCAATCATGAAGTAAATCAAGATGCACTCCATGTTGCGATACTTTCTTTCACGCATGTTTAAGGAAAGGAAAGTATTTAAATATGAAAAAAAACTCCTCCTACTGTGATGCATATCTTTCTTTTTTAGAATTGCACTTTTGAAGTTTCATTTATTTTAAGCATTTGCTGGCACAAGGGATTTATATAGGAATAGAAAAGCGTCTTTCTAAGAGATGCGTAGTTTCCTTTGCCCTTCTGTTTTACTCCTATAATGAACCACAGCTTTCTCAGCAATTTTTGTCTCCCTTTGAAATTATTTCTGTACGTGAGTCAAGCGTTTCACATTTAATGAACTTAAAAAACTAAATATAGGGAAAGAGAAGTAAAATTTAAAATACAGAATATATTTTTATCTCAAAAAGCTCTGATTTAAAAAAAATAAGAAAACTTCAGATAAAAACTAAAGTCTTGATCATGTATATATGTGAGGATGGGTGTGCACATTTCTGGGAACTAATTTGTTATCAGTAAGCTGCTCACCAAACGTCTTTTTGGCACGGTTGTGAAATCGTGTCAAATAAGATTTTGGCGCCATGTACTTTTCAATTCAAGATAGCGGCTTTAAGTCGACATGAAATTAATTTAAAAGAATGGCTTATTCCTGATGAAGAGGAGCTTAATTTCATAGATTTTAAGAAAAGCAAAAAATATAAATAAAGACTTTCCGATATTTATAGCCTTAGGGGAAATTTGTGTATGAATTTGCAACCAAAATTTTAGATGTTTTTTTCTTAAATTTAGATTTTAACGTCGACCCTCTGTTGATAAGTTTTTTCATCTCTTACACTTACAATCTTTTTGGTTTATCCCTTTAAAACCCGAAATATTTTTATCTTTAAATATTAAATTCTTCTAGCGATTAATATTATATGGACCCCAATGACACTGGGAAAAATAATAAACAAATTCCCTCTCCCACCCTGAAACGTAGATAGTACCCGCACGATCGTGCGGGTTGGGCGTTTTCTGTGAAATCATCACCTGTGAAATTTTACGAGTTATACTTTTTTTGGCTCAAAGTTGATAGAAGAAATAAATTTAATTCAACTAAAATTGTTACAAAGGAAATTATTGGTGTATAATATTAATTCTTTTGTTGACTCATTATTTATTTTCTATGAAAATGTCTTTAAAGAATCCTTTTTGCTTTTGATAAGTATAAATAAACACTGCATTTTTCACAACATGTTTTCGAACTGCTTTCGTAGTTTTCAAATCTGCACTTGCGAGGCCTTGAAATGTCATCAACACATAGAAAATGGCTGTACATGTCATTTCCTTTATCCAGGAATGGCTTTTAGAAGGCGGATTATAATACTTCGATCTTATTGTGGAAGGAATTACAACACCGTCATGCTTATGATCAGTTAAAATACTTTTGTTTATAGGTGTAGATGCTGCTAACGCGCGCGTTTCAACTATCTCTCTAACTTAAATTTTAAAAAATCCCTTGTGAGTTTTTGGTGGAATTTCACTTGATATTACATCTTGTTTGTACTGGAACCAATAATTTGCTTTAGTTATAACAATGAAATCAATGGGTTCAATCGATTTTGATGGTAAAGGATGATCCAAATCCAAATATTTCTTTATATAACAAATATTTCCATGATTTTTTTTTCCATCGCTCTGATCTGAACTTGATTCTTCTTCCAGCATACGCAGTTCATATGCTTTGCCCGCAGCATAGTCATCATGAAAACAACCTGTCTCTTCAAATTTTTGAATCATTTTCTCCAGGCTCTGGACAGTCATTGGACCAATTGTTTTTTTCATACCCTTGAGTATCCGGAACTTCTACAGAGTTATTGGTGCACAGTCATTATTATTTTAAAAAAAGCTTTACAAGCAGAGCGCGATCCTTCATTAAGACAGTAATGGTGAAATTTCAGACGTGAAATTAAAAAAGAAAAGTCGTTTACCCGGTGTTTGTATAACAATTGAAATAAGTCGGGCGAATGACAGGTATTTTCATTTACATATTCTGACCTTTATAGCGCTATCTGTCTATAAAATTTAGAACTATTTTTTTCTTCTTATGCCATACGTTTTCCCCCTTCTTCAATAATATTCTGTTCAAATTTGACGTCATTCTGATCAGTGGTTCTTTTTTATAGCGTTTTGAAACTTTTACCTTTAATTATAATCTCACCCGGTATATAAAGGAGAAAAGCAGCTCACTCACTCAAATAGTTTTAGAATTGAGAAAACAAAAAAGTTTGAACTAGAATTTTAGAAGACTAAGGTAAAAATTTATTTTGAATTTTGAATATAATTAAATATGTATGTTGCATTTTGATTTGAATACTTGATAATCGATACGAAAAAGAAATATTTTGAATGTGTTGAATTTTTACATTTGAAACTAATACATTGAAGTGTGTGTTAACTTTTAGAACAATTTCAAACTAAAACATTAGAAATTATTAAAAGTTTTTTGAAATTATTAGAATTATTGAAAATATGCAGTTGATCTGAACTTGTTTTAGTATAATCAGTGATTATTTTAATATATTAAATATGGCCGAAGCACAATCATTCGAGTTGTTAAAAAAAGAAACAAAAATCATTGAGAACAGCTGTTACTAAGGTAGTTAATGAATTATAAGCTGAGTTGTCGAATTCTGATTTAAATGTTGATAGGTTAAGTGAACTGGTAGAAAATCTATTCATCAAATTTGAGACTTTAACTGTAGTTGATCAACAACTGGAACCCTTTTTTCCCCGAAGAATTCGAAGGTGAAATTACATAGAATATAGAGAAAAAGTGTTCCTTTGGCAGTTTCGTGCGAAAAAGATTAACAAATTCTTAAAACCCCATGTTACGCCCTCCTTATACACTACTACATTATCACAATCACGAGATGAACATTTTCGGAACTCTGATAACATTCTCCACGAAGTCCCAAAATGTTATTTTACACGATTCTGTGGAGATGACGCTCCAAAATGGTTAACTTTTTGGAATAGCTTCGAAACAGCGGTACACAATAACTGAATCTTTAAATAAAGTGGTTACATTTATTTATTTAAAGGCGCATTTGGGAGAATCTGCTTTAAACACCGTTGAAGGTTTCCCAATTTCGTTAAAAGCCTATGATGTAGCCGTAGAATTATTAAAAAAACAGATTTGTCAATCTGGAAATACTAATTCAGGCCCATATGAACAAAATTGTATCATTACAGCTCTTAAAAAATTCTACAGATCTTTGTTCTTTTCGAAAAATTGTTGATAACTGTAATGTTCAATTAAGCAAAGCATTTATCTCATAATTCCCCGATGAATAAAACAAAATATGAAATTTGTTCTGGTTTACATCATAAATTTTGTTTGTTTTAAACAACAGAAAAGGGAAATTGGGTCAATGTCCCCAGATCTAACTAACCAAAACACAGGGGAAGTTTTTTTATACATACATTAAGGTATCCGATTACGTTCGGAACAATGATTTTAAAAAAGCACATAAATGGATAATTTTAATGATGTTTAGCGTCACTTAGATTAGAATACATGTATAAAATTGTTTTAAGGACATTTTGACAAAAAAATTATTTAAATACAATATTTCGGCAAAAAATCAACTTAGAATAACCTTTTTTCAAAATGTTCTCGTTTTGTGAAAATTGCTTCTATTATAATAATATTCTGCCTGTATATAGCTCAGACCTTTGTACAGAGTCTCAGCTATGATTTTTGAAAAATTCACATTATTTTCAGAGTTACAATCCATTGAAATAATTATCGGCGTTTTTTTTCTTAAAATTTCTCTCCTCTTTTGTCGTAAAACATGGATAAATCCACTTCTAAGTTATATATTTCAAAAATTCTAGTGGAGCTTCTGTACAGAGGTCTGAGCTATATACATGCAAAATATTATTATAATAGGTGCATTTTTCACAAAAGGAGAATATTTTGAAAATGGCTCATTCTATGTTCATTTTTTGTCAAAATACTGTACTTAAATAATTTTTTATTGTAATACTATTCTTAAGACAATTTTATATACATTTACTAATCTAAGTGACACTAAATATCATAAATATTATCCATTTATACGCTTTTGCAAAATCACGGTTCAGAACGTAGTCGGATACATTAATTGTTTACATCGAAAAAGGAAATTCCAAACAACTGGCGAGAGCGATATTAGCTACTGGTAACCAAAAAAGTTACATTTCAGAATATGTTGCAAAATCTATAGGTTTAAAAAGTATTTAGAAAGCAACAATAACTCACGGACTTTTTGGAGGACACATAATGGCCGAAGTTCATGATAAATATTTAATCAATTTCTGCAGTTATGACGAAAAATATAGTTTTATTATGGAAGTTAATGATCAGGGAAACATTTGCTTAGGAATCTCCAGAATTAATGACTCTCATTTTACAGAAATTGGCAACACTTAATGTATTTATTAGTGATTTGTCCGCAAATAACAAACTTTGCTTTTTCGAAATACATTCTGATGAAATACATGTTCTGTTAGAGAATCTGTGGAAACTTATTTATATATATTTATATACTGATGCGATAAAACAACTTTCTCTGAGGGACTTTTACAGCTGTGAATAATACTCGATTAGGATGGACAGTTACGGGGAATTAAGCTATGAGTTTATATATAAATTTAAATCAGAGAATTCTCTTCTTGTTTTATTATCTTCTCACGAACAGAGAAAAAAATATCAGACCTTTAGGAGTTGTATTCTTTAGGAATAAAAGATCCCAGTGAAAAGAGATCGAAATTAGAATTGCAAGGGATTTGACTTGTACTTGAAATATTTTGAGAATACGGTATTGCGAGATGAGGAAGGTTGATAAATCGTCAGTATTCCTTGGATAGAAAAGAATGAAAAACTCGAGGACCATTACAGTTTAGCTAAAGGAAGATTGGAGAAAACAGTAAAAACTTAAAAATTTACAGGCAGACTATTGGATTAAGAACACGTATTTGTAGACTGGGAAAAGGAACGCATAATTGAAAATATTGCAAAAGATGAATCCAGCAAAGGAGGGAAATTTCTTTATTTGCCACACAGACCTGTATTCAAGGAAAATTCCACGTGTTTGATGGGTCAGCTCATCATGGAAAATCTTGTTCGTTGAATAATTGCGTAGAAACGGGATCTCCAATTTGATAGAAATGGTACCAGCAATTTTAAATCTTTTTAGCTTAGAAAAAATTGGTATAATATCTGACATTCAAAAATCTTCCTTACAAATATCTTTGCACGAAAATGACAGGAACTTTTTACGTTTCTTGTGGTGGGAAGGTGGGAATTCAGAGAAAACTATATACAGGCATCGTAGAGTTGTTCTTTGGCATTTATGCAATCCTTTTTTATTAGCTGCAGAATTAAAATATCATTCTAAGCAGGCTCCTGAACATTTGGAAAAAGCTGCTAAAAAATTGAAAGATTTGATGTACGTCGTCAACTGTTTTCGTCGTTGGTTTCCGTGCTAACAATTTCCTAAAATATCAAAATTCAAAAGTTCCTCTATATATTAGACAAATGATTCCTCAAACAGCCACATGAAGAATGGTTTTTCTTTTGTTTTTATTTCTGAAATTTATTTATTTTTATGTATCTAACAAGCTATTAGTAACGACAATGAGAATATGTCTTTTGTGCCTTTTTCTCAGAAACTATTAAACATAAAGACTCAAGATTTTTTGTCTGTATATTAAATAAAAATATATCTATACTTAAGTGAAATTTTAAAAATAAATTGTTCAGTTTTTTTTTACAAGTTAAGTTTTGTAGAACATCATTAGAAATTTAATAAAAATTGTCATTTTTTTGTTACGTCTGTTTTCTAGTTAAATGCTTTAGAAATACAGTAAGACTCCGTTTAACGCTGTTTCGTTTAGCGCTGTTTCGGCTTAGCGCTCTTTTATTTCAACCCGGGGATTCCCCGAAATTGCTCGCAGAGCTACGGGGGTTCCCCGTAATTGTAGGTTTCAAAATATGTACATAACGTATCCGAAACAGTGTAGTTGTGTTTCTTGTTTGGTGCGGTGCTGTACAGACGCATTTTTATCATTTGAAACATTTGTTGACATTATTGTAAGTATAAATTTATACAATACTATAACAATTAATACAGTGACAAATATTATGATCTTTAGTTTTTATCATGGGTGATAATGAAAAACAAGAAAAGAAAGCTACCAGAAAAAGCTTTTCACTGGAAACTAAAATGTAAGTGATTAGAAGATTAAATTCTGGTGAAAGTCCATCTCAAATTAGTGTTGCATTGAATTTGGCAACTTTAACAAGATGCCTTTCTTGACAAAAAGGAAGAAAATTGGAAACACAGAATAGACTGAATGATCTGACTGACTTAGAATTTTGTTTTTATATGTATATATTCGTTTATATAGCTTTTATTTTTGTAAGAAATAAATGTTAGGTTTTATTTTTATTAAAAAAAATATAATTATTAAAATTAATACCTAACCAATTTTCTATCCATCTTTCCCTAACCCCATTATTTACATGTTAAGATAGCCTCGTTTAGCGCTGTTTCGCATGACGCTCTACTTTGATGGAACGTATCCCCCGCGTTAAGCGGGGTCTTACAGTATTTCACTTCAGTATGCACAAGTATATATCCATTCATGCAGTAGGTTTAGGTAAAATAACACAAGCAATTTTAAAAACATAATTTTCGGAAAACAGAAATTTTTATATAAAAAAAAAGATCTTATTTCGTCAAAAAATTCTGCATTTGTTACTAATCCTTGTTTTTATCTCATTCTATAAAGGTAATCTACAAATATTCCCATTAGATTATACGAAAATTCCTTTAATAATTATTTTGAAGTATCTATGATATTATATATATTATGGTATATATTTCCATCATCTATCTGGTCACAGTGCAACATTCAATATTCAATGTCCAATCTGTAAGCAACTGTAATATTTTCATTTTTGCAAATAGTTCTACGTACAAAAAACGTGTTATTAAACAATCTACTAAATCTTGGTGGTTTGAAATAATCAATAATATAATAACTGATTAAAACTAAATTTAAGTAAAGATAAAATTAATTTCATTAAAAATCAGTAAATTTCAAATCATTAAAACCACGAAGTCTTAACCTGGATCCAAAATCGATAATCTGAAGATTTTTAGCCTATTGAGACTGCCCTTAAGTCCTTCTCACAGACCACAAACTATCGGAAAGGTGTTGAACGGGTAAATCAAACCATCATTACTCGCTTAAAATGTGAAATTAGTAACAACTCACGTAAAGTCTCTTGGACAAAAATTTTGGAAAAAGTAACCCATCAATATAATTAAATTCCACATACAATAACAGGCTTCCCTCCAACCTATTTAATGTATAGTAATTTACCTTTTTGAAATTTCGCTAAAAGATAAATCGAACAATATTAACAAATAAATCAAATTAGATATGACAAAAAAGTTCAGGAAGCTGATTTCAAGGTTGGTGACTTAGTAATGTATGAGGAATTTCAAAACTCCAATACAAGAAAATTAAGTTCTCCTTATTCAGTTTTAAGAAAACGTTCCAATGTATTGTTTGAAACAAATAGACCTAATGCTCTTAATAAAATTCTCAGTCTGAATTGGTTCATACAGTCCGCTTAAGGCATTTTCCTTCATCTGAAAACTTTCAATCGAATTATATTCAACAAAATACACAAAATAAAGAGAAAAAGAAACCTATTATGTAATATAGAAGTGACTGAGTTTTGCTTAACAAGACTTTTCGGAGAAGAAGAGTAATATAATATGATATTAAACTTTTATAGTATATTATGCGTTAAGTGATATTGTTTATATTGTAAAAAAGAAAGTAGTCATTACAATTTCTGAGATTTTTTAATGTACATTACTTTATTTTAAAATGTTAAATGAGTTTGCATTTCTGATAGTTATTGGTGTTATAAGGTGGAAAGATGTGTAATTTTTTAGTTATTAATGCACTAATACCAATGATATTGTTACGAATTTTGTGTAAATAGTGTAAATAATTTGTATTTGTTTGTTTAATGCATTTATATTACTCTGTTATATTTATTTCATGTTAAAATTGTACTATTCACAAGCAATGCCACCCCTTACGTTATAATGGCGATTCAATGAGAACTTGGCGAAATCTTGGCGGTAAAGCCAAGTTGGCATCATTTTTGGCGGCCAATTTGGCGACTTTGGGGACCCTTTTGGCGTCATTGGCGACCATTTTGGTGAGTTCGGAGCCCTCTGGATTCTTCTAGAAAGTAGTGGATCTCTCCATTAATGTCACCTGGATGTGACACGAGTGGTTATATTTCTGGAAGTTTCTATCGCGCCTATAAATAGGAGTGCTAACCGCAACCAGCCAGTCTTGATTAAACTAGCGAATAGTAAACATTGTTTTGACTAACGATTAGCTCGGCTGTGCTTGTGAATAATCTTTTACATACGTGTATTTTGAAATTTTAACAATTGTGTTTGAGTGCTCTTGAAGGTGTGAAGACCTTCGGAGATTTACTCTGTGAATATTGCTGCTGAATCCTGTTTTTAAAGGATTGGGTTTTTAATAATAAATTCGAATCGCTTTTAAAGAACTGTTTATTTTCTGTGTGATTGTTTTGCATAAAATCCACGAACCCGGAGCTACGTAACAATATTGATTTTGATGAGAAACAAAAAGAAAACTACATTATATTCTTTTTTCTCCACTGAATTTATTTTATTAATTATTTTATTCACAATTAACTTTACTGTATTTAATTTACTCTTTTTCATTTTGATATAATGGCCACATATCAGGATGTACTGTTTCTTGAAATTTTCCTTGTCTAAATTTAAATTAACTTAACAATTTGAAGCTTGTTTTTAGAACTTACACAGTGGATAAAAGAGAATTCAATTATTAGGATTTTTGTATACGTCTTGAAGCATTAAGATGACAAACTTGTGTGTGTGTGTTTAGTTTGATTTATAAGATCTTTTCAATATCAAAGGCAAATAATATATATATATTTTTTAATAACAATGCTGATCAAATATGCTTTTGGAAAATTAAAGCGCATTCAAACTAAGAAAACACATACTTAAGCATGTTATAATATGGAAAATTTTTATTAAACTGGTGATATTGATGAGTATTTATGTATATATAAAACGGCACGATAAAAAATATAAACACAAAAAAAAAGATACTTTTTTATTTTATTTTTCAAAATAATAAAGTACTTATACATTAATTCTTAAGGAACTACAAAAGAATTCAAAAATTAAGATATAGTTCCTTTTTGCTTTTGAGCAGGGAATAAAAACTATCTATTTCCTGTGTTATCTGCATAAATGCAGAAACTAAATAAATTGTTTCAAAGTAAAATTTCCATAAGTTTCCCTCAATTGACTTTCGAAAAAGAGTTTTTTTTTTGAGATTCAACCGTTCAATTTTCCCTGTAACACGTCATAAAACACTAATGTGCTCTTTATCTATTCAGTCGAGGCTAATTTCTTCCTTAGTGTATCTCTTAATGGCACCCGAGATCACATATGCAGAGATATAAAAGTTACAGAAAATTACTCAAAATATAGGCTGTCCGGCTTGGTATTTTTTTTCTTTTCAGTTTGCTCTTCATGGGACGTTTTTAATAGATTTGGGAAATCTTGCCTCAGATACTGGTCCTCGTACAATCTACATAGATAATGTGAATATATTTTGAATTACATTCATATTTTTCTTTTCGAAGCTTTGATTTGACTAACGGAGCCCCTGGATTTGATTTGTGGAGCTCCAGGGTTCCGTGGAATACAATTTGAAGACAACCACTCGGACACAATTTGGCTCCATTTTTCCCCCCTTTCCCCCCAAAGATGTGAAAAAACTGCGACTTTATCTAATGTTAATCTCAATCAAAAATCGCAAGCATATTAATCTCGTACGTTTTGGGTCTAACATAGTAGTCTTAAGCCCATACTCACGTATTTTATTTAGTTTGTCTCACAGTATGAACGGTTTCAAATATTCAACAAGATATAAAATACTATTTCTTAAATTAATAAAGTATTTAAGAAAGTAATTCAGTATATAAATTAATTTCTTTAGTTAAATAAGATAAAGGAAATATAGAGGAGGAAAAATAATCGTAGTGACTGAAAAAATATTATTGATTAAAAACGATTCCCAACCATTTATGTTTCAACAGCTTTATTTCTCTGCACTATTACAGTAGTCTTTTACAAAACTGACTTTCATAACAAAATAATTAATATTTTATTGAAGGTAAAAATAGAAATACGTGAGTGAAGTAATTGACTCAAAATGAATACTTATTTATAGAAAACCGTGCCAATAAAGTTCCAGAGAATAGATAAAATGCAGGTATCGATACTTCTGTACTTCCGTCATTATAATTTATTATACTCTACATATGACGTAAGATATGACGTAAGCATACGATGCTGCCACATACAGAAACGTATATCATGATTCATTACGTAGACAAAAGCCTTATAAATTCTTGAAAATCCTTTTAAGGTATCGGACTACGTTCGGAACCGTGATTTTGCAAAAGCCTGTAAATGGATAATATTTATGATATTTAGTGTCACTTAGATTAGAATACATGTATACAATTGTTTTAAAGACATTATGACAAAAAAAAATTATTTAAATATAATATTTTGGCAAAAAATTAACTTAGAATAACCTTTTTTCCAAATGTTCTCCTTTTGTAAGAAATGCTTCTATTGTATTAATATTTTGCCTGTATTCAGCTCAGACCTCTCTACAGAGGCTCAACTAGAATTTTTGAAATGCATAACTCGGAAGTCGGTTTATCCATGTTTTACGAAAACAGAGGAGAGAAATTTTAAGAAAATACGCCGATAATTATTTCAAATGGTTGTAACTCTGAAATTAATTTGAATTTTTCAAAATTCATAGTTGAACCTCTGTACAGAGTTCTGAGCTATATACAAGCAAAATATTAATATAATAGAAGCATTTTTTACAAAAGGAGAACATTTGGAATAAAGGTTATTCTAAGTTAATTTTTTGCCAAAATATTGTATTTAAATAATTTTTTTGTCATAATGTCCTTAAAACAATTGTATACCTGTATTCTAATCTAAGTGACACTAAATATCATGAAAATTATCCATTTATGCGCTTTTTTAAAATCATGGTTCCGAACGTAGTCGGATACCTTAAGAAACTTTCAATTTAAGAAAATTTCGAGGCAAGGAAAACAACATCAATTAAAGTGACTGACTGCATTCGGAACCTTAATTTTTAAAAAGTGTGTAAATGAATAATTTTTTGATATTAATGTCATTTGAACTAGAATATACATATAAAATTGTTTTAAGAATGTTATTACAAGGAAAAAAATTATTTAAATGCAATTTTTTGTCAAAAAATGAAGAAATAACACTATATTTTGAAAGATTTTTTTTTAGTGAAAACTGCTTTTATATTTATAATATTTTGCCTGTCTAGTAAGACTTCTCTACAAAGACTAATTCAGAAGTTTTGGAAACTTATATTATTTTAAGAGTCACGATCAATTGAAATAATTACCGATGTTCTTTGCTAAAATTTCTGTACTTTGACGTACTATAAAATTTGAATAAATTCACTTCTAAATTATATATTTAGAAGTAATATTTATTCAAAAATAATAGTTAAAGTATTTTAAAAACAATAGTTAGAAGGCTCTGTACGAAAACTAAATATATAGGAAAAATATTACTATTATACAAGCCTCTTTTATTTTAATAAAAGGAGAATGCTTAGAAAATACGTCATTTTCTCTTTATTTCTCGTTCTTCTCTTCTTTTTTTGTATTAATAGTTTTTAAACAATTTTATATGTGTATCTAATTCAACTGACACTTAATATAAATAAAATTATTAATTTATATTCTTTTTCAAAATCACGGTTTCGAGAATGTAGTCAGTCCCCTTAAACTTAAAAGTTTTCACATTCCATGTTATGATGTCCATCATGATGTATGTTACCTGTTTTTTTTAAATAGAGTTGTTTTTTAAAATTTCATTTAAAACTAGTCTTTCCAAATTGTAATAAAAACACCAATATTTGTTTTATAATTTAAGATTAACTTTAATGTAGGATTGATTGTATGTTATTTATTGTTGCTGTATCAACTCTTTTAATTTTAAACATATAGTTTAGATATGTTTTTATTTTGTATCTTTATTGATTTGATTATTTAAATGTTTCATTACTCTTTTTTTATAACTTCATTGTGTTAGTTTTGCTATGTAATTTGTTTTTGTAGTTTCATAGTTTAGTAACTTTTGTTTTGTTATTTATTTTTTTATTTTATATATCTTATTTTTTTTTATTTTCTTCTGTAAACCCCATATGATATTTGTGGTGCACAGCATTTATTTTATCTGTCTTCAATTAGTATATATATATACACAAATATAGAAAAATATTATGTATCAAAACGAATATTTGTACTGCATCAACGAAAATTTATTCTTGACAATACTATAAGCAGAGGACAATACTAGCAGCCGTATCAATGATACGGGGCCCCCAAACTACAAAGGCCGCAACATATGTAACTACAGTCCTCTAACAGGGCTTCTATATCTAAAAAAGGGCCCGAAGGAATTTTGGTACAATGCCTTTTTAGAGACCCAGTGACTTTAAGTATAGAAACTTCAACTGTATTCACAAAAAAATTATTTTGAAATAACTCTTTCACTGTTAGAATATGTAATCGGCCCCAAAGAGTAAAATTATTGCTTAACATTGCTTATATACTTGTGAAGTAACAACATGTTTTTTTCTTGTAGAAAAGAGGTACAAAAACATGTGGAAATCAGAAAAATAATTAAAAAAATTCAAGTAAAAAAGTAACATACTCTTTGAAGTGCATATAAAATTATAATCATAAAGAGAAATATAAAAGATGCATAGATAATTATTAATTGCAATTCCCTTTCTAAATTTTATTCATGATGATTTGCTAAATTTGAAATTATTAAAAAATAAATTATAGTTTAAAAACTATAGCGTTTTTCGTATTTTAAAAATAAAATATATATTATTAAAAAATGCGTTAATAATTTGGCACTTACTGTTTATTTGCAATCAAAAATTCATGAACATGTAGCAGTGCCAACTAGATTCAGGAAAAGTCGTAAAATGTATTTATGTTTTGGTTCATTAAATCAAATGCTCAATAATCAAACAATCATTTGGTTTAAAATTTAAAAGGGCAATATCTTTTCTCTTGTAGTATCTGAAAAGTTTCTCGAAGTTTTCAGTTTTTCTGATTTATTGATAAATTGATATAATTATAGATGTTGATTTAGATTTTTGAAAATTATAATTAGGTTTGGGGGATAGTACAAGTACAAATCAAGAAGAAAACTTGAAAATTCATTTTAATAACATTTTAGAAATAGAGCTAAATGTGTAGGAGGTAATTGAGTAAACTATATGGAGAACAATGGTAGGTAATATGCAATTAAGATTAATAAGTTATTATAACAGGTAATTAAAATTTAATTAAAAATAATAAGATAATTTTACAATATCAAATTTTACAATATCAATTGAGAAATGAGAAAAGTTTTAAAATTATTCGGGGAATTTCGATCGTATTTTATAACAACTGTCCTTAAATAAATATTACTATATGATGCCATGAGATCACGTAATTAAGAATTAGTACACGCTATCCGTCTTGTTATTTTAGAAATAACGTATGGCATAACAATTTTGTTGTCTTTAGGAAAATATTTAATTATAGAAATATACAGCTTTTATATTTTTGAAGATATTTTATTACATTCAATCCAATTAGACAAAGGCTCTTTTGAGCAAATGGAAGTTTAGTATTGCTAATATTTTTCAGTATTTAAATCCTTTGTGTTGTGAACAAATTACGTTGGTCTTATCCTTTATTTGGCTCCATTAATATAAATATAATACTCAATTTATGATAAATTTTATAATTATTACGATAATTAACAGTAAATCATTAAAACAAATGAACTAAACATATCAAGTGTTCATTTAGAGACATTAGATGCAGAAAAATTAAGGATAAACCAAATATACCTTTTACGACAAAATGCTGATATTTCAATTCCGTTATCATCAAATCTGCTGCTTACAATCATATCTTTTCTCGTTGAAGGGTTAGCAAAATGAAAACACTCATTAAAATTTTGAATTCCTAAAGAAGAGCTATTACAGCCTATCTTTCTCACGTGTGTTTCAGAAATGCATACGTG
>BMAV01005339.1:122513-134917 GCA_019973955.1 Trichonephila inaurata madagascariensis
GGCGTCCACGTCACTTGACCATGGTTCAAAATTATGTGGTCCGTCGCCAAAAGCCCTCGTGTAGCTGAACAGTGCGACGTTAATATTCAATCAATCAATCAATAAATCACAAAAAAAAATTTGTTCTTAGTGGTTGC
Source organism: Trichonephila inaurata madagascariensis (assembly GCA_019973955.1). NCBI lineage: Eukaryota > Metazoa > Arthropoda > Arachnida > Araneae > Nephilidae > Trichonephila > Trichonephila inaurata. Next base: position 122,651 of record BMAV01005339.1, read on the forward strand.
TTTAACTGCATAAAGTTTGTTGCTGCTTCCTGAAGGGAAAAAAATAGCCTATGGTATTAAACTCTACAGTCCACTCTTGATAATTCGAATTTGGAGGGGCCAATGAAAAATTTTGAATTATCAAGAGGGTAGGAAAAAACACCCAAAATACACCCAGGGAAATTTTTTTTTCTAACACATTTAAATTTGAAACTATGTAATAGATCAACAATTGCACATATGTATAAAATATCTTTAAAAAGTACATATTATACAGTAAAAATACTATACAGAAGTTAAAAGTCCTGTATTAAAAGAATACATTCATGCATTAAAAACAATTATTAAAATAATACATTTATGTACAGTAAAAACAATTATTAAAAGAATACATAATGTACATAATGAATCTTTTTTTAAGAAAAAATCCGCTTAACTTGTTATCGGTTCCCTCAGACACTGTCCACAACACCATTGGTTCTTCAAGGCAGAGTCTAGTCCGGCCCAGGCCTTATTTGGTGCCACACCCCATAAGTCACCCCAGATGAGTTATAAATCGTCATGTCACTCAGACGCAAAATACACGCATCTCTTCTTCATAATAGTGGACCATCTTTTCTGAACACATGTGTACCAATGTTACGTGTTAAATAAAAGATATGGATGGCTGACTACAAGTGCGGCTGGTCTATTGTCCACTTGAAGAAGAAAAGGAATAAAAAAAGTGTCTTTTTGCTTGAGGAACGGAGAAACACAAAGAAGGGACGGCAGACAGAGGGTCATCAAAGGGGCTACGTTACAGGAGAGACACACAGAGAAAATACAACATAAAACATGTTGACTCAAACCTGTTTGCTACAGGACTCTAAATGATAGTGAGTGTTCGAATTGTCGAGAGCTATGTAAGATAACTTCGAATTACCGCGTGTTGCAGTTTGACCAGCGGCAGATTTTACTTCGGAATATTGAGTGTACCAAAACGTATTGTTTTAGTTCGAAATATCATGACGTTCTCTAGGGGATGAACATCATGATATATATACTTCGAATTAGCGAGATGTTCGTATTATCGAAGGTTTGGATTAGCGAAAGTTGACTGTATTTTATAATCCCACAAGCGGTCGATTTTTTTTGCTCAGAATGTTCTAAAAAGGTACATTTTTTATTGCATATAATTAAGTACAATACTTAACGGAATACAGAAAGGGAAGAGTTTTATTTTAATTTTCAATTTGAAAGTTTTCACACTATTTCTTATTTTTTAACTGGCTGATATACCCGTTCTTCTCACGAGTGAATTGAAAAATAAAACTAAAGATTGAAAGAAAAATATTTTTTTTATGTGTTAAATTTAAATAAATTGAAAATTTAACAAAAAAGGGTTTTTTTAGAATATCTCTGCTCGCGCGCGCGCGTCACAAAATAAGATTTGTCGAATTTGAAATCTGTAGGTCTAATAGTTGGAAAAAAAGAAATTTAAAAACAAAAAAATCAATAACGCCCCCGTAACACCCATTTGAGTTGACTTTTAAGAAACCTTCTTCTTATCAGATCTATGCTCAGCAAAAGTTACATGTTTTCTAAATTTCAAGTTTACAGGTTTAGTTATTCATAAAAAAGAATTTTTTCTTATATAAAACGCCCTCGCAACCCCTCTTGGATGTCAATTTTCATAAAATCCTCTCTTAGAGGATCTCCACTCCACGAAAGAAACATGCCAGCTATTTTCTTTTATCTATAACATCCCTTTTACCCCTCGCCATCCCCTTGGGGTTCGATTTTAGTAAAAGCCAAATTTGAAAACTCTGCAGATCTAATAATTAAAAAACGTGAATATTTATCTGTAATGGCACTTAACCCAGTGCTTCTCAAACTGTGGGGAGCGCCCCCTAGGGGGGAGTTATAACTCTGCAGGGGGGGGGGTGAGCATATCGAAAAGTCAAAAATAAAATATTTAAAGAATTACAAATTTACTGAAAGGAAGCAAAACAAAATATATATGCGGACAACATAAAAAAATTAAAATACACATTTACACCGATATAACATACTAAAAATGTAACAGTAGGGCACAATGTATATTTGATAATTAATCTCTCAATACTAAGTTAAGAACAAGTTTAATAATTACTAATGATTCCCACATAAGCTGGCCATATACAAAATTTAATACTTATCTAGATATTTTGTACGGTTTATGATTAAAATGGTAATGTAGCTTTAACGTCAAAGTGCATTATTATTGAATTCAATACATTTTTATTGTGTGAAGGGGGGCGCGATGAAAATTATGATTGAAAATTGGGTCGCAAACATTGATAGTTTGAGAAGCACAGTACTTAACCTTTTACAAATCCTTTGGGGGTCGATTTTGGCAAAACCTTTTCTCAGCAGATCTCTATTCCATGAAAGGAGCATGCCTTCCGAATTTCTAGTCTGAAGGTCTAATAGTTCAAAAACGGGAATATTTATCTCTAACGCCCCATTAACCCATGGAACGCCTCTTAGGAGTATACTTCCGCAAAACCACTTTTATAATGGATATGTACTCCGTTAAAGGATCATGCCTATCAAATTTCAAGTCTGTACGTCTAATAGCTCAAAAACGGGAATATTTACCCTCAACGCCAATTAAGCCCTCACACCACCCCTTGGGGATCGATTTTCGCAAAATTCGTTCTTAGAGGAACTCTGTCCCATAAAAGGAATCGGCCTACTAAATTTCAAATCTGTAGGTCTAGTATTTTAAAAGCGGGAATATTTATCAATTCCCCACCCCCTTAGGAGGCGTTTTTCGAAAAACCCCTTTTCTAGCGGATCTCTAGTCAAAAAATAAATCTGCTTGTTAAATTTCAAGACTGTACGTCTAATAGATTAAAAATGGAAATAATTATCTATAAAGTCCCTTAATACCCCGCAACTCCACTTGGGTATCTATCGGAACATAGTTTTACTAACTCAGAAACCTTCACCGGCATGTGTCCAACCATTTCTCAAAGTTTCATTGCAATCGGATGAACGGCTTAGGAAGGTATACGAGACAGATAAATACACACACACAAACATTCATTTTCATTTATATAGATTGAAGAACACAAAAACCTCTAAATTTTTGTTTTTCATAAGTACACTCTGCATGCTATGAAGTATCTTAAAAGAATTTCTCACGTGCTTACAAAAAAAAAAAAAAAAAAACTTTATGCTCGTACCTCTTTTTCAAATGGTTGAGGATTTCATGTGTGAGTGTATATATTTATACATTCACACACAGTTTGAAGCATGGTGTAATGCTAAGCCTTGCATTGCAATGGGGACAGAGATAATATCGACTTTTTTGGATTATCTTTCCATTTTCATTTCTTCTTAAGGAGCAAATTACACGATGCCTTGCCAACCCCAATTCTTTATCGAATATTTTGAAGCACTTAAATTCTGCCTTCAATGAAAAATATCCACCTTCATCATAAAGAAAATTCCGGATGAGAAGTATTTCAGTACCATGGACGAATTATACATCTGTTTAACCCTTTAACTGTCAAGTTATTTTGATGATTTGGGTACACAAATTGTCAAATGTTTTTATTGCAAAAAGATCCCCCGCACTTTGAACCAAAGAACTTCTAACCTCTAACCTTTGAAGTCTTCAGTAAAGTGCTGTCATCTATTGAATTGAGCGCACATTAACTTTTCTCGAGAATCAGTCGGGTTTGACAAAGAGATGAAGCCGAAATAAACGTCTCCCGATATATATTCGGGTAAAACAATACGATGCACTCAAAAAAAATTACCCCGAGTAATACTCGGGCGTGACATTTTCGAACACCAGTGCTGTGCCCGAGATTATCTCGGGCATGACAGTTAAAAGGTTAAAACATTACCACTAATAATAACATTATAAGAATTAAAAATATGGGCAAATCAAAGATAGAAAGAAGAAAATATCAGTGCCTGTAAAGCGTATGGGCAAACCACTTGTGTCCAACTTCCCGTAGCCGTACGAAATACGGGCAAATCAGTAAAGGGAATAAATATTCAAGCATAATAAATAGGTTATGAGTATTCCTTAATACTTAATATTGTTCTCTAACATATTTAAAAACTCTCTAATGTTATTTTACCACTCATGTTTCATAATCCGTTGTGTACTTTGGAAAACATTAATTAAGTAACAGTTACTATGCATAGTTGAAATATAGGCGATATAAAACTTGTACCGATTGTTGTAAGATATTTCAATCTGGAGGAGAGCATTCAAGCGCAACTTTTGAAATTTAATGAAGTATCAAGTAAAACTGTTCGCACATTTCAACTCAGTATCTTTTACAATATGTGAAAAATCTAACTTGAAGAAATGTTAAGGTATCCGACTACGTTCGGAACAGTGATATTAAAAAAGAGCATAAATGGATAATTTTCACGATATTTAGTATCACTTAGATTAGAATACATGTATTAGAATACATTTTGATAAAAAAAATTATTTAAATACAATATTTGGGCAAAAAATTAACTTAGAGTAACTCTTTTTCAAAATGTTCTCCTTTTGTGAAAAATGTTTCTAAAATAATAATATTTTGTGTGTGTGTTTGTGTGTTTATATAAAGTACAGACTTCTCCAGAGAGTCTGAACTATTTTTTTTGAAAAATTCACATTATTTTCAGAGTTACAACCCATTGAAATAATTATCGGCGTTTTTTTCTTAAAATTTCTCCCCTCTGTTGTCGTAAAACATGGACAAACCCACTTCTAAAATATATATATTTCAAAAATTCTAGTTGAGCCTCTGTACAGAGATCTGAGCCATATACAGGAAAAATATTATTATAATAGAAGCATTTTGTACAAAAGGAGAACATTTTCAAAAAAGATTATTCTAAGTTAATTTTTTGCCAAAATATTGTATTTAAATAATTTTTTTTTGTTAAAATGTCCTTAAAACAATTTTATACATGTATTCTAATCTAAGTGACACTAAATATCATGAAAATTATCCATTTAAGCGCTTTTGTAAAATCACCGTTCCGAACGTAGTCGGATACCTTATTTGCCACACTGTGTATAATGTTAAGTTGCCTTTTTTTCGTAATAATTATTGAAGTATTATAGATGTGTATCTATGTGAACAATTTATTTTTTTTAATTATAAATTTTGTTTTGCAGAGAGGGACTGCATTTTCCATTTTTATCCGTGGTGGCAAAACTGCTACAACTGACCATGAAGTTAGTAATTTTCAGTAGAAAAAATTACTAACAGAAATTGCCTGGTTCGTTTTAGAAGAGAGAGTACAATATACACCTATGGACAAAAAAAATAGAGCATCAAGAAGGAGTCATCAAAATGAAACGAAATTTTGCATACGTAATATGACTACTTTAATATAAGTAAATGATTAGAAAATCTAAGAAAAATAATCATTAATTTCAGAGAAAAAGGCAAAAGAACGGAAGATTTAATACCCTGTAGAACCCACTCTAGCGCGAATGCACGATGCTATACGATTAGGCATTGAAGCATACAAGTTCTGTATGATGTCTTGAATTTCGTTCCATATTTGCTGTAACCTTGCCTCTAGTTTCATTCAAACTCGTGGGATGCAAAACTCGCCGTCCCAAATGATCCAAGATATGCTCGATTGGAAACAAATCTGGGGATCTAGAAGGCCGAAGGAAGGATAGTAACAGTAAGGAGACAGTCTTGTGACACCCCTGCCATGTGAGGCCGAGCATTGTCTTATTGAAAAATGGCCCCTGGGAGCAGTTGCATGAGTGGCAATACATGTAGTTGCAAGATGTCATGGACATACCGCTGGGCTGTCATGGTGCCACGGATTAATACTTGGGGTGGTCGAGTACTGTAGGCAACTTCATCCCATACCATCACACTAGCTGTGGGAGTTATGTGTCGCTGTCAAGCAAAGGCAGGATTGTGGCGTTCACCACGGGGTCTCCACTCACAGCCACGATTGTCATCACTGCTGAGATTGAATCTGGATTCGTCGCTAAAGACGATCTGGTTCAATTCCGCTGCAGTCCAGTTTCCTCGTGCGCGGCGCTACTTCAAATGGAGGCGTCTATGGTTGGGCGTCAAGGGCAGCACACGTAAAGGGCGCCGAGATCCCAAATGTCCTTCAGCCAGACGCATTCGTATGATTCGAGAAGACCCAGGGGCTCCTAGTGAAGGTACTACTTGTGCCTGGATGGCGGCCGATGAAGCAGTTGTCTGTACGTGTGCATTTCTTACGATGTGGCGGTCTTCTCGACGACTGGTCTGTCGAGGACTTTCTGAACCTGGTCTTCGTGTAAATGACATCTCTCAGATCCACTGGTTTCAACACCTCTTCATAACACAATCACAGTGGCCTAATTGACGAGCTACTTGCCTAGTTGACCAACCAGTTTCCATCATGCCGATGATTCTCTCCCTCTCAAACTGCGACAGCTACTCATATTGTCTTCGAAAACAGAGTAATGACATGTCTACCTCAGATCTTCCTTTGTAAACGATTCAGCACATTCAAACAAGCTTTGGTTACCTGTTTTATACTCCACGGAGAACGATGTTAAAAGCCCTCTATCGGCTATACGTAATGCGCAATCACGCTGCATTTCTAATAGTTTGAATATCTCCCCGAGATGTACCTTCATGCCAAGTTTCGTTACAATCTCGCAATTATTTCTTGGTGCGCTAATTTCTTTGTCAATGAGTGTATTAATTTGAATTATACAGGATTCCATAAGTATTGAGGGCGTATTTGAATAATGTATATTGTTGAACGAGGTAATTTAAAATCAAAGACTGAGTTGTAGCTAATGTTCTAAAAAAATACTAGATACTATTCAAGAGAAGTGGAAATAAATTCTTAAAGTGTTTCAAAATTAATATTTCATGTTGGAAAATTTTTAAGTTGGTTGAGGTTTCAATGTTTTGCCTGAAACATTCGCTCCGGTCGGGATGGTATTTTTAATTAATAGGAATATTTGATCTGCAGAAAGAGGTAAAGCTTCAGTATCTACTATGAAACATGTGTTTATGCATTTTTTGTTATTATTAAAAAAAATGAACCCCTAATGCAAAAAAGTCATGTTTAGTGAAAATTATATATAATTGAATAAACAATATTTTAGTAAACTGTTTAAGAATTTTGAGTAATTTCAAGATTATGTCNAGTGCTAGTGATCTGCACATGCCATTTCTTATGGAAAAAATGACAGATTATAATTGCCTTTCTATGCTTTATTTATTTATACAATTTTATTCGAGTATAAAATATTCTTGTTAATTGTATGAGGGCTATTTGGAATTTATACCTGCATTACTGATTATTTTATTCCTTTTCTTTATAGTTTAAAGTTATTCATTAAAGAAAATATTAAGTTGGGGAAAAAGAAATCCCCATTATTTTTGCATGAAAATCAAGACTTTTTTTTAACATGCTTTCGATTGTCCGATTTGGGTCAAATTTGCACCGTTTTGTTGCATAATTTGTTGTTGTTTTAATGGAATCTTCATAATGCCTCTTGCATAGAAGTCTTGACACTTATTGGTGAAAACATCTAGCAATTGATTTTCACAATCTTCTCTTGATCCCAATTTCATATCACTCAGGAAGTTTTGCAATACGAGAAAAAGGTGGTAATCGCTTGGTGTCAGGTCTGGACTATATGGTGGATGCATTATAACTTCCCAACTGAGCTCCCAGAGGTTCTGAAGAGTCACTACAGAAGTGTGTGGCCTGGCGTTGTCATGATGAAGCGCAACACCTCTTCTGTTGGCAAATTCTGGCTATTTCTGGTCAATCGCTAGCTTCAAATGGTCCAGTTGGTGACAGTAGAGATCTGAATTTAGTGTTTCTCCATGCGGAAGCAACTCCTAATAAAAGATTCCTTTCCAGTTCCACCAAAAACACAGTAGAATCTTTCTGGTCGTTAGTCCTGGTTTGGCCACCTTTTAAACTGCTTCACCGCACTTTGACCACGATCGTTTTCGCACAATATTGTAGCATGTGACCCGTTTCTCATCCCCAGTCACCATCCATTTAAGAATTGGATGGATTTCATTTCGTTTGCCCAAGGCTTCGCTAATGGAAATTCGATCCATCATGTTTTTTGGTGTAATTGATGTGGCACTCAAACGTGGAGCTTTTTTTGAATCCAACTATGCGCAAATGGCTTAAAACTGTTTTATGGTCGATCATTAGCTCCTGGGTGATACTAGGACTACTAACATGTCGGTCAACTTCGATTATTTCTTTGATTTTATCGACATTTTCGACGACGGGCATGTCTGTGTGAGGTGCATCTTAAACATCAATAATACCTGAACCTAATCAACGAAACCAAAATCTGTTACAGTATCGGCACCATAAGCACCAGTTGCAATTTCAGCCACTTGGTTTGCATTTTCGCTTTTATCAAAGAAAAACTGCAAAAAGAACCGAATTCTCTCTTTTTTTAACTTATATTTTAACACCCTGTAACTCACAACTGAATGGACATAATTTTTTTAGTGTGAAATGTCATCTTGACAATGTGCATAAGTTTGAAATTGTTTGATCAATACTTCACGAGATATCGACACTACAGCCATCTACTGAAAAAATTATGGATTTTTTTTTCCCCAACCTAATATATGTTGGGTATAATTTTGTTATAATTTTAATAGGGCATAATTTTGTATATATATATATATATATATATATATAATATCTAAAATATTCCACTTCATATCTATGGAAACATAATTTTTAAATAAAAATCGATAAAAATTCAATTTTAAAACCAAATTTGAATACTGATTTGTTTGAATGTTTAAAAGGTGATTGGAATACAAATATTAGTTCCTGAGAGATACCTATGTGAGATCCAAATAATCCTGTATATTTAGAATATAATTTTGCTTTCGAATACTAAACACTCTTATAAAGATACCTATTGTATGTTAAATTCATTACTTTATTTTGATACTACAGGGAGGATTGAATGAGCTAATATCTTGTGACGTTACAGTCACATGACAAATGAATCACGTGTTCCCACAGGCAATGCGGCCCATTGCCACAATTTTCCTTTTTATAGAAACTTTCTTTGAAAAGTACGCATTGGTTAGCAATAACAACACGCATGGTATGTAAACGAAGTACTCCTGATTTAAAAGTACCCGTATAATATAGGAAAATTTATTTATTTTAAAAAATCTTTAGAAGAATATAAATACAACTTTACCCAACAATCTGATTTGAAATTGTAACTCGAACTTATACGAATATGGCAACAACAAGACTATCATGTGACCGTAACGACTTTAGCCCAATGATGCGCATGTGTTATTGTAGCACGTGCATCAAGTTTAATATTTTCTCACTTTATACGCAAAACCAAACTATCAAATATGCAAGTTTTAACTTTTACGCTTTCCTTTATTAATTTGTCAGCATAATGTGCAAATATATGAATTTTGACAACAATATAGTTCGGATATGGCCCTTTGGAGTGCATGTGCTATTATAGCACGTTAAATAAGCTTAATATTTCCCCTTAACTGTATACAAGTTTAAGTTTTCACACAATCAGCACAACGTGCGAACATAATAGTTTGGGCAACAATGTAGCTCGAAAAGCTGTTGTTTTGCTTGAACAGTATATTTTTCTATCTATTCAAAGATTATAATGAGGTGTTGCGAAATCTTTTCTTTCACAGAAAACAAAACTAGTCTTCAAAGGTCATGCTAACTCTTAGACTGATAATACTATTCAATACTTTTATGAATATCAATTTCAGGAAATTTAATTCACTTCTGATAGAAAGAGAAATGTCTGGAACATTTAAAAACTGAGTTTAAAATAGATTAAAAAAATTAATGATTTAATTGTAAATAAGAATATAGATTTCTGTTTCAAATATAAATGTATTATTTCTTGTGAAAGCTCCTATTTGATAAAGACTATTTAGAAATAATAATTAAAAAAAAAAAAAAGCTGGAAAGAAAGAAACTGTATGTGAGAAAAAAGGGACTATATATAGTTACATTATATTTAGATGCATCAAATATTATTAACTATAATTTGGGACTGAAAAATAACAGATAAAATAAGTAACATAACTGCAATTTTTCATTTGTATAGTAATGTATTTTGATCAATAACTTATCTTTCACATAGAATTTTCAGCAGATTTAGAATTATGTGTTTTAAACTATCTTAATAAAAACAATTAAGGCTTAAATTGCAAATAGTTCTGCTTGGAACTGGATTTATGAAACATATGCATTTTTATTAAGGCATTACTCTTTTTCAAAAAACTTTTTTGGAGGCAGTAACAGTAAAAACAATTTATATTTTATATTCATATTATATTATTAAGTTGATTCTGAAAGCAAAAGGTCAGTTTGACCAGCCATTATTTTACAATTTTAAACAATTAAGAATTTTTGAAGTTTTTTCAAAGTTTTACAAAATATTCAATTTTTGAAATGTTTAGCCATTTCAAGTGATTTATGTTTCTTAGATTATTTCAAACAAAAGTTAGTATGGATTTGAAAATCTGTTCCCTTGTCTATAGTTGGAAACCATCTTTGGCGTATGATTTCACACACTGGCTAAGCGCACATCATCCGGAACTGCACACTTTTTTGCTTGGAAGCTAGCAGGATGTCCTTTCGTTTTTCTTGAGGAATATCCGTCTATTTGCTAATTAGCTATACGGAATGTTTGCTGGTCTAAATTTCTGTTTCTTTTGTTCACTTGCCACAGTATGAAACTATTTATGATAGCAAGGTTAATAAGAAAATAAATTCTTTGCCACCATTTTACATATCTTCCTATTTGGCATCTTTCTTTTCTTTGATCGAAGCGATCAACCCCTCCCATGACATCGTTATATACAGCGACAGCTTTTGGATAAGGTACTTCTTTAGTACCATCATTTTTTGTCTGATTTACAGATGTCATAATCGTTGGATTATGTGCAGTAGCACAAAACTGAAGCGAGAATTAGTTTTTCCATCGTTATAATACCAAGGCCAATATATTATAATGGGTTTTGAGCTTCCCACATGTGAATTTTGTAAAATCATGTTGATGGGGGAAGTAATCTTCCCAAGGCCAACGAAAGGGTTACCGGGTTTTTGAAATATCCTGTGATAACGTTAGTAGAATGGGTAAAAATTGCGCTATGTGTAAAAGGGGGGTTAAAAATAGCCTTAAAATAAATACTACAAAGTATTGTAGGTTCCCAAAATCTGGTAATCCAAATGAAATGTTCTCAAATAAGCTTCCTTTTCTCCAAAATGTCTTAATATTCTGTTTCCTAGTTCGATAAAGATGCCACTAAGTTCCAGCACCAGGTATGTAGGTATTTTAAACTAGCCGAAATGGTTGCTTAAAAAAAAGTAAAACATTTATCCGAATAAACTTGTATTCCTAAGGCTTTTGCGGTAATAGGTCCTGATGTTTGAGATAATGGTAATAATAAATTCAAACCTCCGGCATAGCAGTATAAAAAACATGGTAAACAAGAATTATCGTATTGACTCGAATCTAAGCCGCACTTTTTTTCTAGTGTTAATGCTACTGAAAATCGGATGCGGTTAGAATTGAAGGGTAAAAAAATTGTTGGATGGAGTATTTAGAGCAATTTCGGGGTCATGTATGTATATATATTTAAAAGTTTATAATACAGTCAAAATAACTAATTACTCACTTCTTTTATAAGTTCTCATTTTAAAAGGATTTTAATTTCTTAAAATCGATAAACCATTTTATACTATTTTTATTTTTCCTCAAAATCTTGTTGAGAATACGGGATGTGGATTAGAATCGATAGTGGCTTAGATTCGAATAAATACTGTATTTTAAAAATGACGTCACATTGGTCAATGATCATTCGGAGGGATGATCGAAGAACTGCGATGATGTTATCTGTCCTTCAAGATTAGGATAAATGACTCAGATACAGATTTCTAAAGCTTTCTCTATCATAATCAATCGGCAGAACACTGTGTCAAACTTGTGACCAAAGCATCTCGAAATGTTTATGGGGCTGAAGCATATGGGGCAGCACCATAACGACTATTATATCAAGATCCTTAATATCCGATTATTTTTCTTATTTTAAAGTAATAATTTCGAACGAAAATATTAAATTATTTTATAAACTATTCTAACTGAAATATTGTAGGCTCACGTATAGTATTAAAAATATTCGAAATGGAAAACATTTTTACTATTTATTAAGTTTTATTTGTAAAAGTAAAAAGATAAAGTTGAATTAAATTACGAATTATTACGAA
>BMAV01005339.1:143599-158352 GCA_019973955.1 Trichonephila inaurata madagascariensis
TTATAATAAAATTATTACATTTGTTCCATGCACTTTGTCAGAATTTTGGACTTATCAGTACTTTCATAAAAAAATTGTTTGGTACTGAAAAACACAGATGCCGTAGCTTGTACTTCAGTAACAGCCAGAGGTTGAGAGATAATACACATTTTTAATAACATAAATATTTACAGTTAATTCACAATTAATTTTAAATTGTTGAAAATCACACATTTTGAGGTGCTGTGAATATTTAGAACTTAAAAGTCTAAATTATCGTAGATGTTTTATAAGGAAAAGACCTAGCGTCCGTCTAATGCGTTTCCTGTTTATTGTCAGAATGCCTCTGGTGCGGGAGTGTGAAGTTGCAATTGGGATAGGAAGAGCTGAAAAATATGGCACCCTCAGTCACAGTTAAGTTTGGTGAGAAGAGTATATAGGAAGCAATATTATGTAAGAATTAGATCATTTTCTATTTCATAACTCTTTCAGTAACTGTCATTTGAAAATAATTGGTGCAAAATTATAATACTATATTTAGCCTTACTGTAGTGTTGTAGCCATACAGTATTGTCTACTTTTGCCTTACAGTAGTGTTATTGTATAATTTAGAAAAAAAAGGCAAGTACACACAATTTATAGAAAAAAGTGTGTGTGTACTTATGTACGCACGTAAGAAGTTATACTTCTTTGGCATAACAAGATTAAAATCTTTCTGAAAGTCTTAAGCAGGGCAAGCTGGGCCATGAACGAAAGGCTGTCACGAGAAGAATTGAACGATACTAGCCTTAAGTCAATCGGACCAGTCAAAACCGAGATAATCACGATTTAAATAAATTTAAACACGCCCGCACAGGGACAATAGGACCAATAACATGAGGGGTTTTCGTCAGACTGTATCTGAAGATGAGGTGAACCGAATGTGACATTTGAAACCTCATATTGAATGTCTCGGCGGGAAGAATCACTCCTGAGAAAATTAAGACATCTGCCTGAAGAGCCTCCGAGTTATCGTCATTTTAAAATAAATAAAACATTTAAAACAGTTAAATAAAATAGAAGCAGGGCACACCCAGCAACTCGAAACTCGGCCCGCTTGTGAGGAAACACAAGATGAATCCATTCGAACTGGTCTTGAGTCTGTAGTTGCAAATGGGGTGTCGCTAGTTTGGGAAAGGAAAACGAAACTAACTCCACCCCGGAGGGGGGGGGGAACAACTGTGATGTAAACGGTCACGTACATCCCAACGATACACAGCGTAGTAGGTGAGCCCAAAGCTTCATCCATCTATCTCTATAATATCGTGAAATTATAAAAAGATCGAACCCCATAGAAATAACACGGAGATTCTAATTTTAGTGATAACACCCCCCAGGCCCCTTATCTACACACGAATTATAACAGATAGAAGAGCTCAACGAGGAGAACCTATGGTCTGAGTTTCATTATAGAAGCTCAAAATTCCTTGGAGCTATGCGGAATTTAAACAAATTTAAAACTTTAAAATAATTTAAAAATGTTAAACATGGGCGAAGAAATGAGTCTATGACCCTGAAAAAATATATCTAGGATGCTCATAGGAAGAACAATCGAATCCAGCCAGTGCGGTCGACAAAGGTCACATAGGATTCGAGTTATTACTGGAGAAGCTCTGTAGGGGGGAGAGCACCGGAGGGGGCCAATTTCACATAAAGCTCGCTCTAATACGAAAATAATGGCGAACGTCCAAAAATCAGGTCCCAAGCTCACTTCCTTTCGAGGGGGCTAAATTTTTTCCAGTCCCCGTAGGATTAACATGGGAGCATGATATTTTAGTGCTTCAGACCTCCCCATGCCTACACAATGGGGATTAAGTAGATGACTGGATGGGCCTTTACGAGTGGAACAGTTGGTTCAAATCTCATCCGAGACTCGAACAGAAGCCAAGATATTGTGAATTTAAACAAATTTAAAAAGTTTAAAACAATTAAAAATCATAGAAGAAATAGCCCTATAAGCATGAAATTATACTAATTAGAAGAGCAGATAGAGAAGGATCGAATGAGCCAGATCCCAATGGACTGTTAGGCTCGGGTGCCGAGATATTGGCCAAAAAGCTGTAAAGGGGGGGAATGCACAGGGGGATGCGTCCCAACAGATATTGTTTATAACAATAGTTATTATGATCCCCCAAATATCAGTCCCCTAGTACCAAAAAAGTGGCATGTTAAAATATTAGACAACGGTGTACGCGCGCATCGGTGTCGTGATGATATGCGCGCGCATCGTAAAAATTTACCCTCATCCTTTTTCCCTAACGCACAAAAAGAAGTATAACTTCAAAAACAAATTTTCTACATTTATTCGACCCTTTTTTAATCAATTTGTAACTTTTGCTTAAGGTGCCTTACTAGTACCAAAATTTTTATTTCAAATTTTTTATACTTGAATTTTCTGCTTTCTAAAAATACCTTACTTTTGTTTGTACTTCAATTATTTACGAAGTTATAACAGGTTTTATGTTAAGGGAGAGCAGCAAAAAAATGAACCGGAAATTAGATATCGAAACCGGAAGTGTTTGCATTTTAATACTTTTTTACACATACACTTTCGATAAAACACTTGGTGTTTTATAGAATTTGTTTAAAAACATATTAACTTACGTGAGGTAATGAGAGGACATGGCGATTCTGCCATTAGAAATAAAAATAAAATATTAAAACTTTACAAAGCAATTAAAAATACGTGCTGTCCGGGCTTAAAGGATCCAAAAGTAATGGCTTATTATTACGTTACTACCCATCAGAATGTAACAAACTGTTCATCCATGGATTGGAAAACTCTCCTAGAGTTTTTGGGCATAATCCAATCGGCCTCATGTGCGCACTTTATTCGGTAATCACAGACGATACACTTTCTGCACTGATTTCATTAGTAAAGTTGTGAACGCCACAGTAAAAGATGAAGTGCGTACTTTAATTTAAATCAGTCACGCGTGTACAGCGATGTGTTCAAACAGAATAGAATGTCGTTACTGGCTTGCCTAACAGACTTATCAGGACTCCTACAAAATGAATCACGCCCAGGATCAACAGTGTCTTCTATCACGAAAACTTAAAGATACTTTCCAGTTTGAGATGCCAAAGTTCCCGTTTCCTTTACAGTTCCAATGGGAAACCATTGGTGAATAGATTTTGATATCAGAGGGTCGACATTCCATTCTGTTCGAACACATCGCTGTGCTGTCGCTGGGCATATGGCTCACGAAGCGAGCCTCCATCCCATATCATATCTCTTAATGGTGCCTGAGGGAGTAGTAGTCCTTGGTGAGAGGAAACAATCTGATTGGCTGTTGGTACGTGGAGAGAAGGCGTGGCTGACTGGTGCTTGGAGTTGGAGGGAGAATGGAGGTGAGAAGTTGAAAAGTTCATCCTTGAGTGGCTTGAGTTCATCTCATCCTTGATCCAAAGCCTGGCTTGTGATTGGTTAAGGGGGGTGGGTGAGTGAACTGGCATTGAATTGGCTGCCCTGAAGTTGATGAGCGAATTACAGCATGGGGAAGTTGCCTGTGTGGATGCATCGAAAAATTGAGAGTAATGGAGAAAAATAAGAATTAATAAAATAAGTTTAATAATTAAAATTTAGCAGGTCATTTGCCAACTGGCAAATGATAGGAATTAATGTTATGGCGGATTATACTAGTCAAGAAGAATTCTCCTTGGTCTTTTAGTATTGTCATGAGGAGTGTAGTTTTCCAAATTGAGGATATTATAATTATAGGCGAGTGGAAGGGAACCAAAAAATTTGGTATAGCAAGCTTCTTAATAAAATTTTTAAAGGTTGGGAGTTTAAGTGCTTTGTGTAAATATCTGAATTTCTCATATACATATTCGCACGAACAATCATGCGAATAGTTTTATTTTGCGAAATTTCAAGCATTTTAATATTACTATTAGCAACATAACCCCATACAGCTCAACCGTAACTCATGATGGGCCGCAAAACAGCTGTGTAGAGAAGTACCTTATTTTCTACTGTCATATTTGAATTCCGGTAAATTAGGGGGTAGATTAATTTTAAAGCATTCCGGAATTTATTTCGCGCATGAATAATTTGTTGTTTCCATGTGAGTTTATTATCAAGCAAGAGTCCTAGGTTAAGTGTGTTTTGAGACCATTGGAGAGGTGTGGAATACAGTGTTGGAGGGGTTGCAGATTTTCTCTTCCTTTTGAATAATACTGCAACCGTTTTTTCAATATTAGGTTTAATTTTTCAATTATTAAAGTAGGTTTCGAGCAAAGTTAAGTGATTGTTTAGTGCCTTTGTGATAGAGTTGTGATTTTTTATGTCACATCTATAGCAGTATCCTTAGCGAATATATTTAGACTGGTGTGTGGATGGGTTGGAATATCATTGATGTAGATGCTAAAGATTATTGGCCAACGAGACATCGCTGTGCACGCGCGACTGATTTAAATTCCGTTAACTAAAGTACATACTGCACCTTTTACTTTCGCGTTCACATTTTACTAATGAAATCAGTGTAAAAAGTTTATCGTCTGCGATTGCCAAATAATGCACGCACGTGCAGCCATCGGACTAGACCCAAAATATTTCGGAGAGTTTTCCAATCCATGTATGAACAGTTTGTTACATTCTGATGGGTAGTAACGAAATAATAAGCCATTACTTTTAAATACTTTAAGCCCAGACACCCTGTGTGTAACCGATTTATTACGTAATACTAAATCATAATAGTAAAAAATTAATGTGTTTTATGTACAAGTGTATGCTATTTATATTTATGTTATCGTAATGTGTTCTATTGTAGAAAGTTTTGCGATTTTTTTTAAATGGCAATTATGACAGAAATATTTTTATAGAGTAATCATTATAAATTCAAAACCGCTCGAAAATAAAACACACACGAGTGATTAAAGGACAAATATATTCATTTTACTGAAAGCTCGTTGCGGTACACAATAGGAACTACAATCCACTTAATATGACTGGAACTTATGAAATAATTTATTGTTGGCTTTTATCTAAAGCTGTCTCTTCGAAATGTTAAAGAATGGGAACTCAAACCAAAACCATTTTATATAGAAAATTTTTCAAACAGTAATATTAAGTTTTTATTTTGCTCTCTTTTAAAGAGAGATCTACTTTCATATACTATTTCCATTTATCTGATGCTTCATTTTTGCTAGCTTAAAATGTGTTCCATATTTCGCTTCTTTTATACTTAAATGCTAAATAGGTCATTCGCAATGCATTAAAAAATAATGTTGTATTTATAGAATGTTTCGAAATTATAACGACACAGTACAATGAATGAATGAATGTGCAGCAGAAATGGGAACATGTTCATTACAAAATATTACATAAAATTTGGGGCAGCTTTCTGTCTGAAAATATGTTTAGAGTTTGATTAAGTTCTTTGGTATTAGGTTGATGCTCGAGTGAACTATTTTTTCTGGCGCTATCTTTTAGCGAGCAGTAATCATTCTTTCTTCTGAATTACGATAATTTAGAGGTACAACGGTTTCTGAAGAAACGAAATGCTGTATTTGGTTTCTTGAAAACCATTCCGCTGTGTAAGTACGACAACATTTTGTTCGAGAATACAAGAAAAAAAGCCCCGAAAAGATATACTATTGTGGCATGGTATTGTTGATTTACTGAAACACGATGTGTGACTCATCAGATCGAGGGTGAAGGCAGACCCACAGTTTCAGAAGAGACGGTTGACGTATTAAGAAAAACGTTCACCTGAGATCCCTCAAAATCTGCATCAAGAGCTAGTTATCATTTACCTGGACATGCTATATACATATTTTTTGATGCCATCAAAGTAAAAATGCCAGGATGTTACATTTTTCAACAGGATGTCGCGCCTTGTCATAATCACAACGACGTTACAACTTACCTCATTGCTGAGGCAACAGTTTGGATTGTGGTCGTGAAGATGTTACTCAGTTTCCACCACGATCAACAAACCTTTCACAGTTGGATTTCAGTGTATGACAGTGCTTCTCAAGTTATCAGTATTCGCGACCCAATATTCAATCATGATTTCCATCGCACCCCCCCCTCATACAATAACAATGTATTGAATTCAATTCAATAATACTATAATTCGACGCTAAAACTACGATACGACCTTAAACTTTTAAGTGCCACCAGCGTATATAAACGTCTAGCTCAATCAAAGCGTTAATTTCCCCGTTCTTATCCGTCTTTCCGAAGTACGATCTTTTCTCTGCACTGATATCCATAAAATTATTCCGAAGGCTTTGGAATGCAACAAAAGGACCTTGACAGTGTTTGTGAAGAATTTACTTATTTCAGAATATTTTTGCTTCTTTATTCCTCTCCCCCTTCAATACATCTCATAAATGCATCTACGAGTTAAATGGTTTGTATTGGGAAGTGAATGACGTTACTTTTAATCGGCAGTTAAGGGATTAATTATAAACTTTATAAATTATAAAGATAAGTGTTAATTTTTGTATATAATTTTTTATGTATGACAATCCTATGGCGTCACTGGTAACTATTAAACTTGTTCTTAACTTAGTATTGTGAAATCAATTATAAAATACATTATGTAGAGCACTGATACATTCATAAGTATAATATATCAGTGTAAATGTGTATTTTATCTTTTATAATGTCAGAATGTGTATTTTGTTTGTTTACTTTCAGTAAATTAATAATTTTTTAAAATTAATTTTTTGTTTTTGACTTTTCAATATGCTCGCGCCCCCCCTCGTAGAGTCGTTACGCCTCCCAAGGGGGGCGCGCCCCACAATTTGAGAAACACTGGTGTACGGAGTTATGAAAAAGATCAATTGTACATTTCACCATTTCCTGCATTCTTTAGTAAGCAATAAAATCCCAATAATCAGCATTGCAATTACTTTGATCGACGAAAACATGTTGATAAATCTGTGGCAAGAATGGATTTACCGACTGGTTATTTGCATAGTAACGAAAGGAAGTCACATCGAACGATTGTGATAGTGTCAAACTTTTGGACTATTTCTCTATCTTACAACAATATGTATTGTAATCTTCTTATGTAAATTAGATGCAATAAATCATTTTTTTGCCAACTAATTTATAGACATCCTATATAATAATGTTCCAAAGTGTATAATAAATCTGTCATAATCTCTTAACACTAGAACGTCCGGGATTTCGATAACCCTTAAATGTTCGTCGGTGTCATTTCGACACCGCGACATAAAATATATAAAATATAGTTGCTTTAACTAAATAACTGCAGGACTACTGTTCAGTAGTTTGGTTTTAAGACTTTTTAATATTATTTCTTGTAATTAATATATTTTATGTGGCTCTTTATATCATAAGAAACTCACTTAACATAACGTTTCGCGAAGCTTGTTGAACCACTTCATTGTCGCAAAACATTTCGAGTCGCAAATCTACCAGAAACATTACTATTATGCGGTATTCATTTTGTGCCATCCCTAGGGATATATATATCAGGATTTGCTGGAATATAATCAATTATATCTGTTTTCTTCAGATTCTTCGCAGTCACTTTCACTCAATCGTATGTCTTCATTGGAATCTAAATTAGAGCCGATTATAATTCTCAGAAATCTCTCGCAATAACTTAGCAATTTCATCAGAGCTTAGACCTTTTCTACGAGCCATCGTTTCAGGGTGTCTGATCTGCACAAGGCTCGAAAATCGAATGATTTTTTTTTTTAATGAGCAGATAAAACAAAATGCTATGTAACAAAACAGACATAATAATTTTACAAAAATAAGATTCGTTTCCGCTTTTAACCCAATAACACTACATTCAAGGTTAAATAAAGGTGTTATAGTACTTTGGGAAGTTTGTTTTACTAATAGTAATGATGAACGACAGCTGTTTATGATGATAAATTGCCTTGGTGTCAAAATGACACCAGCGGACGTTCTAGGTATTTTCAGTTGTAAAATTTCTCCTAATTAACCTATAACCACAAAACTTTTACTGTTTAATTACCATAAAAATAATTAAAAGTCATGAAATTTTTTCAAATTACCTGCAAAAATGCAGAAAGGAGATCGAAATGAACAGGCTCTGGTGTCAAATTGACACCTATGGACGTTTTAGTGTTAAATATGTTGAGGCTCAAATGCCTGCCGTTATTGTGATTTGCTAGTTCCAGCTCAAGTATCTTCTTCGTCACATAAATGAGATTCAAAATTACTCATAAATAGTTTGACGTTAAGAAACACATACTCACTCCTTACGTTAATAATATACTGAAGTGTTTGATAAACTTGGTATAATAACTTAAAATGTTCGGTATAATCCCCCCTAAAATATTCAATAGTTAATTATTTAGAATTGATTTCACAGTCGTTTTCTTCCTCAATAACTTTGTAATTCATTCAACTTCCATAAATGAAACTTATCGATTAATAAAACTTGACATTTGAAATTTTCTATGAAAAATTATACTAATTCAAATGTTATCCATTTTTCATTCACCCCCACTTTTTTGGATTTTTTCATTTGATTATGTTCATGTTATAGTTCGTGTGAATCTTGCGTTCTATTTTTTTAGAAAACTAGGGTATCTTTGTTTTAGTTAACAATACACTTTCACAACTAATCACTTTTCAATTTGTTGTTGTTGGTAATGCCACCTGATCGGCAAAGGCCAGATCGAAGCCCACGAAATTTATCATGGGAATGGGATATGTGACGCCTGTCGTTAGCCATAGCTTTGAGCACCATACAGGTGATAGGACGATTTGGCTCGGTTCAACCCCCAATTTAGAGAGAGAGAGCCCTCTGGATGGACGACACTTTTCAATTTAAAGTAGTAAAACATGTTTTACCACTCTTGTAAAGATTTAGTTTGGGTGTCAGTAGTGTCGGATTAAACGACATGGAGGTGCATATGCAATAGAATTCTCGGGGCCCTGTAGTCTGTTTTTGGAGCACTAACAGAAAACAGAAAACACTCTTGGGGGCCCCTTAAAAGCGCGGGGTCCATAGGCAATTGCCTACTCCACCTAATGAGTAATTCGGCACTGGGTGTCAGCACCAGTGTGTTCAATTATTTCAAATAAATTCATCCACATTGGTTCGTTCGTCCAATAACATAGCCTCTTGATAGCTAAAACTGTTCTTTTAAAAATGTATGAATATTTTTGTTGTATTATTAAATTTAGATTTGTTTTAGATCTGCTTTCGGTACTGACCGATCCAATGTAAAGTGCAATGTCCAACGTTTAATGATATCTATGTTAATTCTCCATTGGATAGCATGAGACAAGTGCCATATACAGGCTTACCCCGAATGCCGTGTACAAACTTGGAGGAGAGGTAGAGATTATCACGAGAAGTCACAATTAGATAGAAAAGCATGGATGGAAAGCGATAGGTAGCGCTGTACGTGAGCTCTCAAGGTCATCACATTTAGTTTCCTTATTTCAGACATTTTATGTTAAAATTGTAATATTCACAAGCAACGCCGTTCTTTACATTAAAATGCCGATTCAAGGAAAACTTGGCGAAATCTTTGTGATAGAGACAAGTTGGCATCATTTTTGGAGACCATGGTAACTATTTTTGTTACTTGTCAACCATTTTTGGCGAGTTGGCGACCCTATGGATTTCTCTGGAAATTAGTGAAGAAATCTAATATCACGACCTATGACGCAAGCAAAATTTTCTCGAAAGATCCGACCGTCTTATAAATAGGGAGTCGATTTTCGAAGCTCGGTTAGTCTTGTTTTGACCGATGAGCATTAGTATTGATTTGACCGTGAAAAGTCACCCAGCGATTAGTTATTACTGCGGCTGTTGTGTAGGACGAACGAATGCTTGTGAATAATCTTTTACACACTTGTATTTTAGGCATTAATAGTTGTGTCTGAACTCCGTAGAAGGTGTAAAGGCCTTCTGAGATTTACTCTGTGAATTTGAGAACTGTATCCTGTATTTCAAGGATTATTTTTCGACAATAAATTTACATATCTCTTGAAGGACTGTCTTGCTCTTTGTGACTGATTTGCATAAGATCCTCAAAACCCGATCTACGTAACAATATTATCTCTGTGTGTGTTTTTAAGGGGACATGGTACGATTTAAGCAAAAAATTTTAATTTAAGGATTTTTAAAATTGTTTTGGTGTCCTCCTATGTGTGTATACTATGTAAAACAGATGTTGTGCTCAAAATTTCATAAAATGCTAGCCATTTAAATTTTTAAGGAAAAAAAAATTGTGAAGTGATTTTAAAATGCTACTCCTCCTATAAAAATTTACGTACACGCATGAAATTTGATTTACAAGTACATCAAACTATGTATAATAAAAGTTGGTGTGGGTTTTATGATAACATCATTGGTATTTGTACAATACATTTTGTTCTAAATGCTTATTGAAAATTCCTTAAAACGTACAAATTCTGAGTTCAATTATTTTTAAAAAAATAAGTATTGCTTTGATTCAAAAAGGCATACCAATTTTTGTTACATGTACTATTAGCAATAGGTAAAAAAAAATTCAAGGCATTTTGTAAAATAGAAAAAAAAGCTTCAGCATTTTAAATGAAAACAAACTAGTTATTTTACCTTTCTGAGATAAGTCAGTTTAAAGTTTTGATTTGCCATAGGGATGTGAATAAAAACGAGCGTAAAAGCTATCATATCTGCGTTTTTTAAGTTTAAAGTTTTCAAATTTTGTGAAGTTATAGAAAAGTATATAAAAAACAATTTAGGCTAAAAAAATTAGATTTGATTTTTTTGACCGATTTTTGTGAATTGAATTGTACCGTGTCCTCTTAATACAAAATATGAAACTCTTGTGTGTTTGTAATACACGTAAATAAGTACACATTTTTTCATAGTGATATAAGAATTGGAGTTTATTTTACAGCAGTATTAACAGATATGCACACACTTGTTTCTTAACAAAAATGTAGACTTAAATAATACACAATCTCAATAAGTTAATATTATATTTATACAATATAAATCAAGAAAGGTTTGAAAAATGTACACAACAATTGCAGATTTTGTTTAATTTTTTTTTAACTTAACAGCGATAAACTTTCGATATATCATACACTTTACATTAAAACATTGGTTATGGGTTCAAAAAACATCTCAACCATTTGGATATATTATTTACAATAAAAAATATATATGTCTGGGGACAGGGGGCATAACCTGAGACAACAAATTAATTAATTCATTTGCCCGACCCTTGACTTTTCCAGTTAAACATTAGCCGTTATTAATGATTTAATAACGATATATTTTAATACGAACATATCATTTTCGTGTAAAGATGAATTTTGATTAAATATTACGTTATTTTCCAAATAACATTTTTTTTAGATATGTGTACCTCATATGAACATTAAGCAAATCCTTATTTCCATAATATTTTCATGTTTACTTAAAATAAAAGAGTTTAATTTTAAAACAAGATGTATTGGTTTCTTATAGTGTTAAATATTTAATTCAATAATGGAACTTGGAGTTTATTTTTTTCTGAATAGGAATTCAGAACTTCACATTTTCATTAAGAATTAGAAATGTGTAGTTTTAGGAGAAGCGTGAAAGTTATACATTACTGAATAATAAGAAATGAATGACTCCGTAATTAATATCATTAGTTAACCAGAAAGTACAGTTAATAACGTTATATAATGCACATTACAGAAATGTAAAATAACGTGTTTTAAAATATATTTATTGTACCGCAAAGTATGATAATAATTCATATACAGCCTGCTCTATCAATTGCTGAACTATTTAAAATTTATGGTTTATATTCTATTATTTCTTTTAAAAAAATCGAATAACCTTATATTAAGCTTAAAAATTGTAATTTATTTCAAAATGCTAATAAATGGTTGTTTGCTTTAAAAAAAGGAAATTAAATTTTTCACAAAAATATTCAATCCTTATTTTAATCCTAGTTATTCAACTTTATTCTTTAAAAAGGTTCTTTACGTTGAAAAAGCAAACACACACACACAATTAAATAAAAAAAGCAAACAATGAAATAAAAAAGCAAGGAGGTGAGTATTTAATTGGGGTATCAAATGATGGCAGAATCTTATCTTCAGAAATTACATAGATTTTAAATTGCACACTTCTATTTTAAATTCAAGAAACTTAAGATAATTTTCCAAGTAATTGTCTGAAAATTAATAAACAATTTGCAATTCTTCACTTAATCTTTATTAAATTTATAAATGGAAGCAATTCACACATAAAATTAAACATTTTTAAATCCTATTTTTCTCAGAAAATCTCAATTTACTTTATAAGAATTACGAAATTTTTATTTTTCTGAAGAATAACCTATTATTTGAAACTAAATCCTTTTGATTTTGAGACAGAAACAAGTTTTATTTATTTGTGATAAATATTTTAATTTAGTGAAATAAATGTTTCGCGATTTTAATTTTGCAATAAAACAAAAAATGGAATTTTTATTGAAGAAAAAGCAAGTGTTGTAACAGTACTATTTGTCATAATAATATACTATATTTGTTATAAGGTAATATATGGTTATTTGCATAAATAATATTTGCTGTTGTATAATTTTATTACGAAACAATAACATGTGCACTTATTTAGTAGGCCAAATAATTTATGACAGTTTTTAATTTTGAAATAAATATATTTTTTGTCAAAAATTAAATTGAGTGTTTGTTACATAAACCAAACGGATAAGCTTGCATTTATTTTTATAGAAACATTTTTAAGTAATTAATTATTATTGAAATTAATTATTTGTTTAAGTACAAAGAAATAGAAGAGAAAGCAAAATTATGTGCTACAAAAATTGAAACAAAATTAAAAGGGAAAAAGATATTTCATTCACATAGGTACACATTGAACATTTTCAACCATTTTCAAAAGTTAAGCTAAATTTGAATATGTTCAAATACACAGTCAAGAGTCAGTCACATAATATGTATCATAAAAATGCATTTTTTCCAAGGACAAGGGGCTATTTATGTAAAATATTTGCATGAATCAGATTGTAGCATAAAGAAATGTTCACAAAATGCAGCAATGCCATTTGTTTTGTGTCTTTGTCCATCAGATTGTTTCGAAAGATCAAAGACAGATCAATAGGAGATCAAATATTCGATTTTATATATAATAAATGATTGATTCATTTTCTCAATCGAATTCTTTCATATTTTCCATTCATTAAATTAGTATCAATGCTAATAAAAGAGAAAAATTAATAAAAGATATTTTGCGTGACAAAAACAAATCATTGAAATTCTATGTAAATAGGAAAAAGTAATTTTATTTTCCTTTTATATGCATATTATTGGATAAAACTGCTACGTAGCGCTAAACATATACTTGAAAACAGTTATAGTAATGTACACAGAAGAGATCCATACAATGTAGTTTCTGAGAAAAATACTTTAAAAAGCTTAGAAAAATATATTTAAAATACATTTATAAACAAAACAATATAGTTTTGTATGAGCATTTGTGGACATGTATTTAGCTTAAGGAAAAATGTATTAGTTTGGAATGGAAAAATTATTCATAGATTTATATTAAAATTTAAATTTACTTACGATAACTTTCTTTGTAGCTTTAAATTAAATAAAAAATTAAGTAGAAATTAGTGGGAAAAAGCACTCCTAAATAACGGAAAAGTAGTTTCAGTTTTTTTGAGGAATTTACAGAAGCAGCAATTCATTTTATTAATATCAACAATAAAAAAGATTTACATAAGAGAAAATAAAAAGTAATTCACATAATAAAGCCTGTCATTTTATTACTATTAATTTATTTCTTGCAGGAACATTTTCTTGTTGCACGCTAATGACATCTCATAAGTTACATCTGCCTACCATCCCGTAATGTGCGTTTGGAAAAATGAACTTCAGTATTGAATATATACCCCGATTTTGCATGCTGATAATAATTTTCTGTTGGACATTTATTAATGCCAGATTTTCAACAAGAAACCTCATTTTTAATGCATTTTCTCTCCGTAGGAGAATAAAGGTGAAATTAAACATGATTCAAACGAAATTAGCTTTTAAATAAATTTTGCAAATCACATAGCACTTTTTGTCAACATTTCTTTCTCACGACACATGCTCTCTGATTGTACGCACATATCTATTTTTGTCAAAGTCAGCTTAAAATACATCTATCTTTCAAGGTGCATCAAACTCAGAACTGGTTATTCCTTCACAGTACAGTGTATCTATATCCATAAAGTATTTAATGAATCTTCAGAAGCACATTTCTTGTTAAATAGTTTAGATTTAAATTTATAAATTTGTAGCACTTTTTTTGGAATCATTTACCAAGGCAACAAAACAAAATTAATAATAAAGAATTTAAAATCTAGAACTCTTCCTTAAGAGTGTTTACCTCAAATATAACTGCATGTATGATTTTTAATATATTCTTTTGAAAATGTTAGAAATTTTGAAATGTTGAATTCAACTTTCTTTTGAAACAACAAATCTTTTGAAAATGTGGAATATGTTAGAATATGTTTTTAACATATTCTAAAATGCCAAACGATATTTTAAAAAGTTTTATTTTTTTATTGATCAGTTACACAAATATATATTTTTCAACACAAATCAGTTGCCATTTTGAAATTTCTATATAAAAAAAGAGTTTCATATACATTTAAAAATAAAACTGTATGTATATATATATATATAAATATATATATATATATATAAATATATAAATGTTTATATATATATATATATATTTTTATATATATATATATATATATAT
>BMAV01005339.1:158452-199437 GCA_019973955.1 Trichonephila inaurata madagascariensis
TTAAAAACAAAAATTCAATTTTAAATAAAAGCCAAAGGATATTTTAAAAAGAACATTTGGTTGATGAGTTGTACAAATGTATTTTTCAAAACAAAGCAGCTACAATTTTGAGATTTATATAGAAATAATAATTTCGTATACCTTTAAGTACAGCTGCATGTATGTTTTTAACATATTGTTTTGAAAAAAGAAAAAGAAAACATGTTTTTTGTCCCTTTTATAAAATTCCATTCTAAAATGCCAAACTAAATTTTTAAAATATTTTATTTTCAGTTAATCACTTAAACTATCATAGTTTTCAAGACAGGTCGGTTACAATTTTTAAAAAACGAACCTGCTGCTTCTTTCTTTCTTTTTTTATTTTAAATTACAGCACATGCAGGAATTCATACTTTTTTCAGATAGTCATTTAAAATGGGTAACGCTTCTTGATTTTATAGTTAATTAATATAAGCAATATATTTTAAACTGAATAATTTCTGTGACAAGGCTTATATACATTTACTGTTTTGTTAACCAAAATGTGTGAGAAATTCTATAACTTATTTGTACGATCAGTTGCCCATATTCGACATCTCTGCACATAAACCAGTGGGAACTGGTTCTAGTTTGAAGCACCTTGTAAACCTATTTAAATATAATCATGCACATTTTAAAGAGTTCTTGGAAAATGGTTAGTCGAAGCGAATTGTATCGTTTCGACCGGAAACGATTCGAAATTACATAGTCAACCCGTAATCTAAATATTCAGAAAAAAAGTTAACACTTACAAATATTACATAAGGATTTACATAAACACATAGAATGTTGACATATCAGCTGCATCGCGTGAAGGCTGTGATTAGAGGTTGAAATATAATAGAATTTGAAATAACACCGAATTACATATCGATAGAGAAATCAAAATAATATTCTAAACATGTGTAAAAAAATATCGTTTGCCTTAAATGTCATTTCTTTCTCTTTTGATAGAAGAATCAGACTACTTTAAAATATGTCTGAAAAACATAATTACAAACAGAGATTTCTTTTAAAATTAAAATGGTTTTGTACATTTCACTTTGAAAATAGTAAACATTTTTTGGTACAAGAAATGTTAAAACATACATGAATGTAAAATGAAAGTAATTAATTTTGATTTAATAAAAGCTAATACAATATCTTTTTTATTATCTCACAACTCACAAATATTATAACATATATTTCTTTTTATAAGTCATATTTTTAAAGAGCTATTATTGCTTTGAACAAAAAAATACATTATAAAGGTTCTACTACATATTAACACACATAATTTCCATTTATAGTTTAATTAATAAACTTAAAAGTTGATAAATTTTTAGGTTTTGAAAACAAAGTATTTTTTTTAATTCAGTATAAACAATAAGACTCAGTACTATATAATAATAAATAATTAATAAAACAGAATACTCTATCTACATGCCAGCAATCAACACAATCATAAAAAGTTTAACTGAGTACATTAAATGGATGCTAAATATAAAATTTAGTATGCATTTAATCTTTCTCTTAATTTATAGAAAATATTTGAGTGTATATTCTTTTTGAGCTTTACCTTTTTTCACGCTAAGAGAAAGATGTGACATTTATTTGAAAATACCAAGAATTTTTTCAAAATATCGGGAAAAAACTAGTTATTTCACACTTAACTACTATTAACATCGAGGTTATTATGAGAAATGGTTAATAAAATAAAAATGATTCAAATAGATATCATCATCTCAAAATAAACATTTAAATTACTAAAAGGAAAGGAATATTTTAGATAATTTGCAGTGTATGAAACTATTTGTGGAGAATGAGTATAATTTGGATTTTTTTCTACTCAACAAAATGAAGGCAGGATTTTGAGAGTTGAATATTTATAAACACTCAATTAATGATTTTATTAATTGCTTTCGGAGCTATTTAGTACAAGAATTAGAAATTTAGCTTTTTTTTAAATTAATAAATAATCACTATGTGAAATTATCCTCCGAAATTTCTTGCAATTACTTATTTATTGAAAAAGGAATAGTAAATTACTTGTTTTAGATGTTTTGAATTTTTCTATGTTTAACGATATTTTTGTTGAAAATTTCAAATTCTTTCGAAAATACAACAATTAAGAGTAATTCTATTTTTAATATTGTGCGATTTCATCTAATTTTTATTTTGCCATTAGATTTCAGGATAAAACATCTTTTTAAACTGTTTAAAATATACAGTTGGATTATGTTGAAAGTTTGGCATTTAATGTTACTTATTATTTTGGTAGAGATTAAAATTTTTTATAAAATAGAAAAGCGAAATAATATGTGTAAAAAATAAATAGATTTATAGTGTCTGAGAGGTTTGTCAATCAATGAACAAAAAAAAAAAAAAAAACATAACTTTATTTATGATTCATAAAAATAAATCAAATAGGGAAAAACTGTGATTGTTCGGTTCTCATAAAATACTTAAAAGCTATTTTTCCATCGATTTTTTTTGTGTAAAAACAAACGTTTTTACTGCCTCTGATTTTGATCTGTCAAATAAATAAAAAACCTAACAGAACTAAACAATTTATAATGAAGTCGAATTAATCTTGAAAAATTAATTATTCAATTAATTATTTTTTACAGGTAACAGAAAAGTATATTTAAATCAAGAAAACTTTTCCTTCTTATTAATTTATATTCAATAATAAGGCCTTAAATTTTATCAATATTGTTAATTTAAAACATATGTGACTGTTAAAATTCCAAAAAAAGAAATTGATTGATTTAAATTTACATCAAAATATATAAATCTTGATTTTAAAGGATGGGAAATGATATATCAATATTTAAAAGTCTAAGACAAATACAGCTTCTGTGAACCACTGAATATAGGAGCCCCAAATAAATCAGCAGGTTTCACGGAAGCAAAAATAAATAAATAAAAATAAGAGCAGACTTATGGGAGAATAAAGATAATATTTTTTTTACGAAAATGAAATAAAAAACATGTTTTTTTATTACATGTATCTATTATTTTATTTATTTCATATTATCATTTTGTATTGATAAGGTTCGTGGACTATGAGTAATGTATGTTACAATTCTTAGTGTTGTAAATTTCTGAGCATATTCTGCGTAAAAATAAACTATTGAAAATAATTTTGTAAATAAAGTATCTCTTATATAAAAACTTATTCTGCTTAACAATTTACAAAAAATATTGATAATTTATAACGTAACATACAAATGAAAGTAATTAAAAAATATAACATTTAAATACATTTTTTGAATAGTTATCGACATTTTTAATAACATCTCTAAAAACGAAAGAAGCGTTTAATACTTACTAGTTTGGAATCGGTAAGCAATTTTACAAGTTAACAATACATTTATTATACTACAGAAGTTTCTTTAAAAATTATAAGTTGAAAATTATTAGTTGTTGATTCTAAAAAGAATTTTGTACTGCTCGATATAAAAAGAATATATCTTTAACATGAAATATGTTTAAGTTACATTTAATTATTTTTCATGGTTTTTGTAAATATTATTATTATTATTATTAAAGGATTAGAAATTTTGAACTAAAAATAAATAAATAATTTACTCAAGTTAAAAAAAACATCATTTAAGAAGATTGAAAGGTATTTTGAGTATTATAAATAAACTTTATTTGTTCTATTTCTTAAATGTATATGTTACCGTTAAAGTGTGAAATCCATTATTTCATAGAATAACTAGATATTTCATGAAATAACTAGACAAGTCAGTTAAAGTATATAAAAGTATTCAATTCTACCATTTAACTAGGTAATCTACAGAATAACGATTATTTGATCGTTAAAGTATGAAATACGTCACTCGGAAGTTCTTTGAACTGGTTCTAGTTGCTTTTAGTCAATTGTGAACCCAAATTTAAAGTGTCATCGCAACAATCCTTGTTCTAATAAATAATGAAAAGTAAAATGAAGGTATTTCATAAAATTAAAATTAATACTCTCTTACAATTTTGTTTGAAAAAGTTTACATAATATTTTTATGAAGCAACAGTTTTTTTCCCAACATGTATTTTTTTTGATAATATTTAAATATACTTATTTTTTCAACACATATTCTTTTTTCTTTTCTGTTTAACTATTCTTAGCAATATGAGCAATAATAAATTATATCACCTGCTTTTCTTTATTATTTATCAATTAATCATCCGCAAAAGGGTTAAACTGTATTTTTCTAGAAATTTTAGCTATTTATGGTCAGTTAATTTATAGAATAATTTTAAATTGTTTATTTTTCTCTTTAAAGGTCTATTATTAATTATTTCTTAGAATAACTAGGTAAAGGTAAATTTTTCATCAATTATATACTTAAACAGATTTGTCTAGTTATTTCATGAAATAACTGAATTTTACATTTTTACGGTAACATATAAATTATAATTATCGAAAAATATAACTATGTTGAGAAGTTTTTAATATTAAGAAACAAAACAGAACCATTTTCAATTACACAGAATTTAATCTATGTTTTATGCGAAATGTTCCAAGAAACTGAAAAGTAACAGGATATATTTATGAAAACTTTTCATTCGTATATGCATAAACTAAACTTCCTAAAGTTTTTAAAGAAAGTTACGAAAAAATAAAGCTTTGGATTTTTTAGGGTATTTATTTAAATGCGTACCCAACATTTTCAAATACTACATTTTAAAATAGCATTGAAATCTTTAAAAATATGAATTTAGATATCTGTACAAATAATAATATTTTTTTTGATAAAAATCTCAAATCTGAACAATCACAGCTTTTCACTGTATTAATATAGAAATAATGCGTTATAATTTTATAAAACAGTAATGCGTTAATAGCAATAACGCGTTATAATTTAATTTCTATATTGTGTATATTTTATGATTTTTTTTTAAATTTTCAAAAATAACCATTGATTAAAAATAATAAATGAAACTTTTATTATTTTAAGATATTACTCTAATTTAATATGAAATGAATACGCTATGTTTAAAATAAAAAATATGTATAAGATTTGTCAACAAATAATTTATTAATTATATACGTTCTTGAACCCAGTATGAATGACAAAAACCATGTTAAGGGCAAGAAAATATTTATTTTCTTTCAAAATATATATATAAAATTAATCCTTTAAATGATTGTACCAATTGTCTTCTAAAGAATCTTTAAAATGAAAAAAAAAAAAATGAAAAATTTATAATAAAATACGGAATGACAGGTAATCTAAATTAAGTTTATTTTAATGTAAGTAACGTCATATACGTGACAAATAATTTTGTGTCTGAAAGTTTACAGATGTCAAATTAATGGTTATTTTTTTAGAATTATTTGATGTATAGCACATAAATATTTTTAATTACATTTGAAACATATTATTTAACAGAGAAAAAAATACAGATTTTTAGAAGCAACTCTCAAAGTGAAATATTTAAGATTTAAGCTACTGGAGTAAATGAAACTGAAAAAAAAAAACTGTGCGGATAATTGAATGGAATGGTATGAAGGTTACAATCCTCATTTACATGTATTAAGGCTATGAGAAGGGAATGTCAATTTTTTTAGGTTTGTGTGTAAGTGTTACGAAGATTTCAACATGTCTGCGAGAAAAAAACAACAGGTTTCACATAAAATAACTTCCAGGAAATCCACATTCCCGGATTGGGTCTTAGGTAACCCTTTAAATATCACAGATTAGGTGAAACAAAAGCGATTTCATAGGTAACAGAGGCTAAACAAAACGATACAAATCTCAGCAGGGTCAAAAAAGGGAATTTAGCACCATTATGAACTGCCAACTAGAATAAACAAACATTTTTTAACCAATCAAATTGATAATTCTAAGAATCTAAACATAAAGATTTCTAATGCGAGGGAAAATTTGAAAAGCGCGTGACATGTTTATTTATAATAATAAGCTACTCAAATTTTATTTTAAAATAATGCCCTTTTACAGTATATGGTTACAGGTATTGGATAAATTATTTATATAATATGTATATATATTTGTCAACATAGAATATAGCCTTTCTTGCTTTTAGAGTCAATATCCTGGAAATCTGTACTGAATACATAAGTACACTTACATGATAAACATAAACGCACCTACATGATAAACATAAACACACTTACATGATAAACATAAACACACTACAGAAGATAATGCTAAAACGGAGAAGATTGTGTGCGAACAGTTCTGTGGTTTCGAAACAGTGTTCGTTTTTTCACAAAATATTATAATAATAATTATTATTATTTTACTTTCTTGTGAGGCTAGATGAAAAGCATCTTCAAATAAGGCTGCTGTTTTTAATCATACAATAACACCTTATTTTATTTGGTAAAATTTAAAGATTTGTATATTCGGTAACTTTTTACCCGTAATTTGGCTGAATAATGCTTCAACAAATTTAATACTAAGTTCCTGATGTTTAAAAATGTTAACTTTTTTTTATTTCGTTTCTTCTTGTTTAAATTAGTTTTAGAGAATTTTATTTCCTAAGAATCTTCGATTTTAGTTTGATCCAAATTCCTAAAAAGAAGCAATTCCAATATATATGTATATAAATTCAGTCTTAAATAGTCATATAAATCAAAGTTTTATTGCATTTTTCTTTGCTTTTAGAATAAATCATCTTTTTTTACTTTAAAAATAGATTTGATTAAATAAAATGAATGTCTATGAAATATTACACTACACATTAAGCACAACAAATGCTACAAAACAACATAAGTACTTTTAAATAAATTTTATACCGATATACATACCAATTTAACAAAATAAAACATTTCAAGTTTCAAATATATTTAAAGCATAAATAAATTAAGGGGGTAGTGTTATTTGGAGTTAGTTTGACCGAATAAATAATTTAGAATTACAAAAGTTGCTCAATAGTTTAAAAAGCTACTATCTAAACTATTAAACATTTTTACATAAATTATTTGAGCAACATATACTTAAGTATAAGTTCGTAAAATTAATGTTAGAATCTATGCACACGAACGCTACTTTTCCGAAAATAAATTTAACTTTCTATTTTTTTACTTTTTTTTGTCATCAATATAACTTTGAATTTTAATTTTTTAGCTCGAATGTAGTTCACATTTATAATCATATGTATATAGAATTATTTTCATTGATGAATTGATAATATATTACATTTCTTCGGAACTTACTTTGGAGACCTTATAAAAATAAATTACATTTGATACGAATAAGATCAATTTTGAAGTGACACGTATTCCCATGTGCATTACTAGCCAGGAATAAAATTTTTATCTTCAGAATGTATAAACAATATAAGGACATAACAATAAAAATGTGATATTTTATTTTCTAAAACATTTTATAAGCTAGTTGTACAACTTGAGATACTTCCAACATCTATTATTTTTTCAAAAAAAAAAAAAAAAAAAAAAATTAGTAACGTATCTCACCTGTTGCAACACACTTTTGTATTACTCCGCCATATACAAACAATTATAGAAAAACGTCAAAAAAATACTTCTCACCATTTAGAACAAATATTTGAACAGTTCTTTTTCCCGAACTTAGCACACTTCTTTGTTGAAACCGTCTTGACGCAATAGCAAAACTTGACGCGAATCGTGAAATTGCGTGCCAAGGCTTCAGAATGCATTGATTAATAAATTAAATAAATTCGGTGAATGATAGTGCAGAACGAACTCAACCACCAAAGGAGAACTGTCAGCACACATCTCACAAATAAATACACAGACAATAAATCAAAATATTAAACAAAGGGCTGAATGGGAGAAAAAATCACAGTAATAGTGGGAAATGAAAGAGAATTAAGAAATAAAAAGAAATTGGTTCGGAATGATGAATGAATATATTAATGATTTTACAGAGAAGAAAAAACATTTTGAACGGGTTTTATTTGAATATCTTTCGGTTAGGAGGGCAAAGGTTTTATTCTCTTTGATTGGGGTCTTGTATATAGGTATTTTTATGCTGTCTTTGGGTGGGTTCATTCTTCAGATCCAGAGGGGTGTTTGGCTGTTGGTTTTTCAATAGCGGCCTCGTGCCCACCGAAGGAGAGCATCAGCTAGAACGTCCAGATGTGCCTTCGTCTGCAAAATGAAAAAAACGATAATTAGATTATTTTGAAATAAACGAACAAATGGAAGATTGGCAAAATGCTAAAATAAAAGCTAATATATCTAAATATTTACTAAACTATTAGGCTAAATTAATATGACATCATAGTCACAGGATAATAGAAATCACGTATTTACAGCCAATTAGTTCATAAATTCATGTGACGTCATAGTCACATGATAAAAGCAATCATGTGCTTCCAGTCAATCAGCTTATGCGTTGCGGACAGTTAAAAAAAATTCTAGTAAATACCGAAAAATCGGTATTTAAACTATTGAATACCGGTATTACAAAACTGTACAAATGGCTTAAAATACCGGCATTCGGTATCCCGGTATTGCAATCCCTAGTTATACAGCATGCAGACAGCTCAGAAGAATAGCAATCAGATTGAGCCCGCTCAAGTGAATATGCGGCTCACAATACCAGAACATGCACTATTGGAAAAACTTTGTTATCTCAATCATCCACAGTTCCATGTGCGCTTAGAACCCTACAGAAGCTATGTAAAGCTAATGTAGCTTGAAGCTTTGAAAGGAGTAATTAAGAAGTTCTAAGAAACAGATTGTTCTCCCAGGCAAAAGACGCAAGCCTGTGTTTAAAGAGATGATCTGAAAATGTTACACTGTAATGTCGACGGATCACAGGGAACCATTGTTGGTACATATATCACAGAAAATATGGAATATAGCTTGTAACATGTTGCCCATGATCGCTGGAAATGTTGCACATGGGGTAGTCCAGGGATAGCAAACCAGTGGCACGCGTGCTATTGATGGCTCGCGACACAATATTTTGGGCACGCCAGTGATCAAAATGGTTTTCATTTTATTTCAAATTAACCAAGTTTACCATGAAGTATTACGAACAAATGCAAGTGATCAGTCTCGGGGCGGCGGAAAGCACACTCGTTCGATATTGTCTTGCCTTAAGCCGCATTCACACCAAGGTTGTCGGCTTCGAGCGTTGAGCGTCTAACTAATCAGACTTCATCTCGGGCGAGATGAAGTCTCTGATTGGCTAGACGCTCAACGCTCGACGCTGACAGCGTTGGAGTGAATGCAGCTTTAGTTACGTCGTGGACTACAATTGCCTATGATGCGAAGTTTGTCTTAATTGACACAATTGTATTTTAAAGTTTATTATTTGTGTTATATATACAATTTTTATCTGTTATATATCATGTCTAGTTCAGCAAAAGAACAAAAAGTGCAAGATAGTAAGTGGAACAAAGATTTTCAAATTTGGTGAATCTAGAAATATGGCATTATTAGTAAAGGTGACAAAGCGGTGTGTCTTTTATGTTCTGCAATAGTCGTATGCAGTACGTTGTCTGTAAAACGGCATTTTGAAACAAATCACAAATCCTTTTGTCAAAAAAGTGAACCACAGCAAAATATGTTATTAACATAAGTTTTTAATCCAATTTGCAACAACAAAAGTCACACTAATGTTTACTTTAATTTGAATTACACATATAGCTAAAACATTTACAACTATGCTGTACAAAAGGTATTTTTTTGTAGTCAATAAAGAATTTTGTGTTGTTAATATTTAGTTTTATTATATTTTCGCAATAATCACATGTAAAAATTATTTGATGTCACGTCTATACATCATTAAACACTTCTTTAGAAAAAATGGCACGTAGATCCATAAAGGCTCGCCACCAATGGTGTAGTCAGAGATCGGCGGTCATATTGAATGTGGTCAATACCTCGCC
The DNA here is from genome assembly GCA_019973955.1 of Trichonephila inaurata madagascariensis. NCBI lineage: Eukaryota > Metazoa > Arthropoda > Arachnida > Araneae > Nephilidae > Trichonephila > Trichonephila inaurata. Next base: position 168,308 of record BMAV01005339.1, read on the forward strand.
GGAGCAGTGGAAGTAGTGAATAAAACCATTTCTCTGTTATTTTGTATTTGTTTTTATTATTTTGTGTGACACTTTTTTTGCATTGCACAGTGCCATAAATTCTCTTATCAGTGATTTTTGTGAATTAATTTTCTTATGGAATTTTACTTCTCGTGTCATCATTAGTCTCCATTCCAAGTTCGGTGCAATTGCGGTTTTTAGATCCAGACACAGGTGGCTCTGAATAGTGTCAGTTTTAAAAAAATCGCTCAGTGTATACCAGTCCTTTTCAAACAGCATTTCATACTCGAGAAATGAAATTTTGATTAAAAAATGTATTTCTTAAGTAAAATGTCAAATGAAGATCACAGATCTTCGATCATAAAAGAAAGGGTCATTTACCCCTGGAGTGCATTATGGTCACAATAACCATATTTCATTTCATATATAAAAACGAAATATTCCCAAGGAGAGAGAAAATCGCATTTTCCATAGAAAATCCCAAAATATATATTTTCTAATATTAATATTTAAGCCATTGAATAAATCACTTGGAAAAAAGCGTTTCCACAGAGCAACCATCTTCAGTAGCAACAAAAGATAATGGTTCTGAAAAATGCATTATATTGACTTCATTACGGATGCATTAGCATTTTTCCACCCTCTATTTGAGTAATCGTTTATTATGATGAGGAGGTGTTGTTTTCAGCCCAGTGACGAATATTTTCGAGGAGCATGATAGGCGTTGTCCCTGTTTTCGTGACTTTATGACTTGCTTAAGTACATTGGTGGTATTATACATTTATGTACGATCACGAGAATCACGTTCCCAGTAAACTCATGATATATCTTGTCATATGAGATAATGGTGAACTGTTGCTGGGGTGAATGTATTATTTATCGTCAAAACGTGGACATTTTAGAGAGCAACAAATCGAAAAAAGATTGAAGTATAAAATGCCCCATGCGTTATTGACGATTCTTTCGAAAAATGGTGCTTTCGGATATTGATTCAGTTTCAGAAAGAAAAAAAAATGGCAACACTTCCCGAAAATGAAAATACGACAAATATTTGTGCATATTCAAAAATTCAAAATGAAACACGCTGAGCAAATATTATTATCATAAATATTTGACAAAATAAACAGAGTGGAAAAAAGCGATGAACTGAGCTGTTGAAAATAAACATATGTTTTTCGTTCTTAAATGTGGAAAACATTTGAGCAAATTTAGAAGATAAAAAAGAGTAATAACTGAGTTTAACTACATAAAATTGTTTAGAATTTATAATTAAAATATAGAATGAATTACAAGTAAATAAATACAAAATTATGTGTGTGTGTGTGGTTAATAGTTTTTAATATTTTTATAAAAACTTCAAAATGAAAGAACTACGAAAGCAAATATTGCTGTCGAAAACATGCGTGTATAGTTAGAAAAAGAAAACATTATAAAAAAATTAAAATTAATTAAGTGTACATCTAATGAAAACAAATTATTTTCAAACATTAAGAATAAGGGAAATATTATTATTTAATGCAATTTAGAATAAAAAGCATTGTAATTAGTTCAATTAAATACTCTTTATATTCACAGTACATACAATGTTAGAAATGTTTATACGTTTTATATATCACCGGAAATTAAACATTTTATTTATTGTTAAACTTTACAAAAAAGTTACTAATTGATTCTTAATTATTTCTCCTTTGTTTTACTATCTAAGGTAATGAGTATCAACATCTAAAAATAGTAATTCGAATTTTTCAGAAGATTTTTTCTTTTGAAAATAAATGCTTGTTATTGCTTGTTATTGCTTGATATTATTTTTAATAATATATTTAGATTTTAGAACTTTTTAAAAATATAATTGGATTCTGATTACTGGCTATTATTGTTAAATGATACCCAGTTATAAAGATTCATTAGTGGATAATTAATATTTTTTTCTATGCCGATTTAAAAAATGCATGGAACAAACTAATGATTTTTTCAAATATAATTTTTATTTGAACGATTATCAAAAAAAATTCAAATAAAGATTATGCTTCTATTTAATATATCATGTTATTAATCGATTTGGTCATTTTATTAACTATGTAAATATTTAATTTGCTGACATAATTTAAAAGTTAATAATATTCAATAAATACAAATAATTTTACTTATAGTTTTACCTCATTTGTAAAAATATAAAAATTTTGCTAAGGAAAGCTTTTGGTATTTTTTTTATTACATCCAGAAGAATAATTTTAACTAAAATAAAAAAGATTTTATATAGTAAGTAATGTTATCATTTCATATTTTACCATCGAAATTTTTTTCAATTTAAATGAAAAAATATGTTTCTTTCGCGTGAGAGACACAGTACTTCAATTAATTCTGCAAGAGAGTGGAAACTAATTACATCAGTTGGCTTGCCACATGCGATATCAAATTTTTTTAATTATATAACTACCAGCCAAAATAATAAAATCTACATAGATAGTAGCAATTAAGTAAAGAGCACCCTTTAAAAGAGGAGCATATTATTGTCAAATAAATTTTATCTTATAATCATCCTTCTCCTTTCTTCTGGCAACCGTGAAAAGCAAGTGGTCATGGTCTCAAACTCGTGGCCACCATTGTCGAGTCATAAGTTTAATAGTTCATAAACTACTTTAGCTACCTTATTTAGAATTTACATTTTAATTAGGACTGTTGCTCTATATGGAAATGAATGTTGGACCCTCAATAAAGCAAATGAAGTAAAATTGGTCATTTTTGAAGGAAAAATCATAAGGAAAATCTTTCGACCTATTCAAGAGAACAATAAGTTGAGAATTCTCTACAATCATGAAATTTTCTGGAAGTATGGCAAATATGGAGGGACCGACATTATGAAAACTATAAAAGCATCACGTATTAGGTGGCTGGGCTATTTGCATATGCTGATGCTTTTTCTATCAAAAAAGTAGCCAGTGGCACGCGTGCCATTAATGGCATGCAATACAATATTTTGGGCACGCCACCGATCAAAAGAGTTTGCATTTTAGTCCAAAATAACAAAGTTCACTGTGAAGTAATCCACATGAGGGATCTCATTCGCGCTTTTGACGCTAAACTACATGTTTTCATAAACGATATTGTTACAAGAAATTACAAGTACTTCCCAAACTTAAAAAAAATATCAAAGATTTAGATATACATGATAGACCAGACGAAGAAAAAGTTATAGAAGAGTTTATTTCAGGTAATTGATTCTTCAATCGAGGAATTTTCAGCTGGATGTTCTCAGTTCAAATAAAGGAAATTATTGGAAACTCTGGTTTATTTTGTACCCTGGTGTGATTTCATTTGATAAACTAAAGTCCCAGTTCGACTGGTTGGAAGTTGAAGAATTTGAAATGCAACTGATTGATTTTCAGTGTGGTTCAATGTAGATTCAAAAATTTATTGAAACAAGAAAAAAGTTGGAATTGATACACATAGTAAAAATGCCAGTAATGAAAGTTTGGAAACATGCAACTTGATTTTAGATACATTTAACTGTTTGCAGATGCTGGCTCATGCTGTTATAACCACATTTTCATATACCTATGCCTGCGAGTCATTATTTTCAGATATGAATAAACGTTAAAGACTTGTTTGGAAACCGTTTTACTGATGATTCCAATTCAGTATGCCTTCTACTAAAAGTAACATCTTACAAGTGTTTTGCCACAAGTAATTTACAACAACAGAAGTCACACTAATGTTATTTTAATTTGAATTACAAGTATAACCCAAACATTTACTACTATACAGTACAAAATGTATTTTTTCGTAATGGACAAAGAGTTTTGAGAGGTTAGTAATTAGTTTTATTATTTTCTCACTAATCACAAGTCAAAATTATTTGATGGCACGTTTATAACTCATTAAACATTTCTTTAGAAAAAAAAATGGCACATGGATCCATAAAGGTTCGCCACCCCTGACCTACAAGATGGTTAGACGATGTTGAAGAAGATCCCAAATTAATGGGAATCAACCGATGGAAGGTCGTCATGACCGATTAGAGTCAACTGGAGGAGGATTAGAGAGTCAACCTTGGCCGGCAAAATGCTGTTGAGCTTATGAAGAAGAATAATTCGCGTTCTCAAATTTTATATTCTCTTAGTTAAGTTTCAAGAAAAAATAAAATATATATACTTAACCATAATTAGAAATTACACCTCGAACGATATAATACACGATAACATTACACACAATCAAAATATTCGATAGCAGTTTTTCTAGTATTATCTAATTCAGTATTAGTTCACATAAAATTATTTGCCCTCAAAACAAAAGTAATAATCAAATAATTCTCTTTACATAAATTGAAAAATCGTTTTATAATTAGTACATTTTCTCTTTCTAAAATTTGGCAACAAGCTGTTGTTCAGGACGGTGATGATGATGATTGTGGTTTTTTTGTGGCCCAAGAGCCGATTTGTGATCTGGACGTGAAAAGAAGAAAAGGAAGAATGGGATGACAAGAAAGAGGGTCGAAAATAGAGAAGGATCACTAGGGTACCCCGGGTTCGTGAAACCCGTGTTTACCAAAGACAGTAAATCCCTTGGGAAAAGGAAAACTTCACTAGGGTACCTCGGGATTGTGACACCCGTACTCACCTAAAGAAGGTGCGCCCCCTGAGGGGTGTTCAGGACGGGTGGAAGGCCCATGGTGACCTTGAGTACTGCTTGGGTGCAGTGTTATTTGAACTGGCCACCTTCGGGTCCGAAGTGCACGCCTTAGACGACTGAGACGAAAGGAATGCCTATTCGGGCCACCTTTCCACTAAAGTTAATCCATGTAGAAATCAATGTTTATCGAATCGTATTTAAACTTCAAAAGTCCTATGCATATACTATAGAGTGGACCAAAAAATTGTTTTTCTTAATTTTGGCGGAAAAGATGCTCTCTGGTAAACATATGAAAGGAAAAATAAATTTAAAAAATATTTATATTCAGTACTGCTATAAGGGGAATTAAATTTAGGTATTTGAGATCTTTTATCGTAGAAAATCAAAGCAAGTAAGAATTTTAGCACTTTTTAAACATTTAATGCGATGAGAGGGCACTTACTCGAATTCATTTACATTCATACTTGATTACAGTTACTAGAAAAAAATATCAGACATATTTAACATGTCTTTCAATATTAAATTAAAAAAAATATATACTGTAGAAATCATGGTGCACGATGAAGTGGAAGACAGAAAAAAGCTTGGATCGCGGACTAATTCAAAGGGTTGGAGAGACAGAAATGGGGTTATGAAACATTGCAAAGTATATTGTACTATTCAGTAATCAGTTCTCGCTTATCAATAAAATCATAGCTTTTAGTTATTGTAGAAAAATAATTTTATATATTATGAGCCTAAAATCCTCTAACCAAAATTAAGTTTTTTTTATCCATTTTTTTTCGAGAATTTAACCACTTTGTAGCAGTATGAAATTTTGAATTCATTTTTTAAAATAATTTTTCTTTCGATTTCCATACCATAGAACATCTTTTCTGCATAAGGAGTTTCCGATAAGTAATAATTTTTTTTCATATTACCGTTATATATCCACGATGTGTACAATATGATGCGACTTTCTCTCTTTTTTTTTTACTCCGGCTACAAGTATCCTGAAAACACTTTTCAAACTCACCAAGGAAATAAAAATATTTAGCATGTCTCTTAACTCCTGAGTGCTAAACACTGACAGTTGAAACAAGGTCAAAGCAACGCTTAGCAGAATCAACACGTGTCCATGCAACACGTTCTGCTCCAAAACCAATCGATACTTCAGCAATTAATCAAATACTGCAGTAAAATTAAAAGCAAAAGAGAAAATAAAAATAAAATTAGACGATGGAGAGGATACTTTGCAATGGCGAGGCGATAGCAATCTTTTCTTAATTATGCCCACTCTCTCTCCCACCGTGTCATTCCAATTTGGACATATAAAGCCACTTGGCGAACTCAGAATCCGCCATCTTTGGCGCTTCCGCCACTTCTTGTAATGAAACACTGATTAAGTAATGAGGCTGGCGAATAGTTGGCGTAGGTAATGCTCGGGCCCCTAGAGGTCATTAGTTCTAATGGACGTATAATAACCGAGCCCCGGTCTGCGACGGGAATCGGTCCCATCTAGGGGCTATTTGCCAAAAGGCCGTTCCCAAGTCTGCTGGGTTGTTTGCATTTCAACGACGGAGGATGTTATGCTGGAAAGTTGGAGGAGGATCCTTCCTCGGAAGATAATTGGAAATAGTTTCGCTGCTACCCGGGGACAGTAAAGGACATTAGAGGTTGATTTAATATCAGCCTTTAAATGGATTGGGTTCTTGGGTTGGGGATGAATAAAGGGATTTTCTCGGTAATTTTAGAGCGGGATGAATATTAGGTTGCAACTTTAGAGGTACAATGTCTTTCTCGCTTGCTCACAATTTGAGAAATCCATAGCAATCAAGATAATTTTTAAGTAATTTGGTTGAATAACGTAACTTGTATTTTTTTATATAAAAGTTTTGAATTTTTTGAGCTATTATTTCATGTACAAGTAACTGAGCTAGATATAATTTATAATATAAAGAACGATACTGACATATAAGGTAAAGTCATAGGATGTAAAAATAGATAAAACAATTGACTCGTCAAAAAGATTTTTTTTTCTATTCTGTAATTTTCACTTCTTCCAGCAAATCTATATTCATTTCTTGATGTGGATTTATAGAAAACAATTACGAGTAAAAATTGAATGCATTATATTTCATATTTTTATATAAATTATGCATAACTTCACAGTTATCTTGCATTTATATTGATGTCGCTTCTTATCATGCGATGTTGTGGCCGCGGTAGCCGAATGGTATAGGTATCGGATCGTGGCTTGCCTTGTCATGAGTTCAAGCCCAGTAACACTAAAGAACCGCCGTGTAGGGCAGCGATGCACGTTAAATCTGTCGAGAGCTGAAACGTCCTCCCGTTGGTGTGGTGTGGTAGTTAGGAAAGGGGTGTGTGTGTCGTCCACGTCCCTTGACCATGGCTCAAAATTACGTGGTCCGTCGCCAAAAGTCCTCGTATAGCTGAACAGTGCGACGTTAATATTCTCTCACTCACATTTTTTCCCTATAAAATTACAGGCATGATACATCTTTTATGTATCCATATTATTTTTATAAAAGTTCTAAATTATATATGAATATGCTTTTATATCAAAGCTATATATATATTTAAAGAATAACTTGTATATGTGCACTTTTAAATTATAAATAATGTCTTAAGATTAAAAATTCATTTATTTTCAAAGAAATGTCTGAATGGTTTTTCACAAATTCATCTGCGTGATATAAATTTAAGCAAACATGTATGTAAATGTAATTAGATATATTATTCTCTTTAAATCAATATAAATTGGTCTGTATAAAACTCTTTATGTATTTGCATAAATATGTCTCTCTGTGTAAAACTCTATAGCAACTCGAATTTGAATGAATTAATTTATATGATCTCACAATTCTTTATCTATTAAATTTTCTGAAAAATGTATTTCGGTTCTCAGCGCAAGATTTTGTTCTAAATTAGATTGAACAAAAGTAGCTCGAGAGAAAGAGAGAGATTCTTAAGAAAATACAGACTAATATTTTTGAAACATGTTTTGATTATTAAAAATGCATATGTTTACAGATATCCTGGCTTTCTCAAAGTTCAAAATACATAATAATAAAAAGCGTTGTCTTTTGAGCTGAACGTGATTTCTTTTTTAATAAATAAAGAAACACATTTCGTTACGTATAAAATAGAAAATTTTCGTCTGCTATTTTTGAAAAAAATCAAAATGTAAAAACTTTCATTCACATATTGTTTTCACTTGAAATTATACATTTAAAACTGTTTTTTTTTATTTAAGTTTCTTTATGCTACTTGGATAAAAAAAATAATTAAAATTTTTAAAGATGCATCTTCGATTTAAATTTCAATATTTATGCTTTATCGCGTATAATTTTAAATCTTACATTAAAGACTTAAAAAATAAAGTTTAACAGATAAATTTGTTAAAAAATTTCGTCTCTGAAGGATCTAAACCTAAACAATATTTACATGTATTAGTAAGCCATTAAACATTTAGCTTTATACTTCAGTTTAATTGCTTGGTATTTTTTGCTGTTGTTAATGATGCCCCCGAACGACAGTGCTAGAACGAGGACAATGAAATTCAACATGGCAGGGGGGCTAGACTACGTCTGTCGTTAGCCGCAACTTTGAGCAGTATACAAGCGCCCGTAGTTTTTCCCCCCCCCAAGGGGGGGGGCAAAGAGTGTTCCATCTCTCTTCCCCTATCACAAACCTCTCGAAAGGTCTTTCGACAAGAAGAATATTTAGAGCGTGCCCCTGAAGCAAAAGACACTGTTAATTTACGAACATCATACCCCCTCCGGGATTCGAACCCGGATCTTATAATTGAAATTTGTCTAAAAAGCCTGAATTAAGAGTATAAAAAAAATCCCGTTATTAATCAGATTTACTATCAACTGAAATTATAAACGGTGTTTTTTTTTAAATTTTTTTTTTATAAAAAAATCCTTGAAATGAAATGTAAAAATGTGAATAAATCCATTTTCAAATATCCCTTCAAAATTCCTTGTGAATTCTCTGTACAAAAGTCTTCGCTATTTATAGGCAAAATATTATCAAGCATTTTCCTTTAAAGGAGAATGTTTTGAAAATGTGTAATTCCTTCTTTATTTTTGACAAAAAATTGCTTTTAAACATTTTTTTATTGTATTAATATTTTGAAAACAATCTTATATGTATATTCTAATTCACGTGACACTAATTATGAAGAATATTATTCATATTAATTAGCTTTTGCAAAATGAAGGTTTCAAATGTTGTTCGCAACTTTAACAGGAAGAAAATATCAAATATTTTCTTGCTTTTAAATTTACCGTGTTTGGTTTGCCCGAACTGGATTCGGATTAATTATAGGCAAGAATTTTAAATCCTTATATACGATATTTTATATTTTACTTACCATTCTTTAAATTTAATATATATATATAACCGCCTAACGAGGGATAATCATAACCTTATCTCCGAAAGAATTAAAAGGGTAGAGTTTTTAAAATAGGATGAAGCAATTTTGTATCTTCCGCGTATCCAGACCAATCAGTCACGGCTTCCAGTTGACAAAAACTGTAAAACGTTGATATCTCTGGAGCAAACAATGAATATTTTTGCAATCACCTTGTAAACCAAGTGTAGTGTTGGCCTGCTTTATATGTTGCTGCTTATTTCAAGTTTGTGTAAAATAAATGGGCATCTAAAAATATCCAGCCTACTTATCATTTCCATGAATGCAACAATCTGGAAAAAAAACTTTCATACCAAAATGCCTTAAATCGAGTCCGGAATTACTACACATATATATTACTTATATGTGTGTACATATACATATAATGTTCCCGTAGAATGGCAGCATCTGCGGGTGCCATGACACGAGACTGAGCCGCTTGAGTGAGGGATGTGAGCTGCGATTCTCTGAGAGAGACAGACAGACAGAACGAAGAGGGCTGAGAAATTCAACAAAAGAAACGATGAGAGCGAATTCCTAAAAAGACGAACTCAGAGTCAAATAGCAGCGACGCGATGCACTTTTAATTGATTAATTTAGTTTAGTATTTGTGTAAATTTGTAGTTCCCTTTTCTTCGTTATTGTTGAAATAAGCAGTTTTGTTTGTTATCTCTTAGTCTTCTAGCTAATGAGCCACACCCGAAATATTACATATATTTACTTAGTAATATATGTAATTTACTTAGTAATACACACACAAATTCAATAGCAATTCTAAATACTTTCTAATGTGAACTGAGGAAATTTTTGTTGGGCTCTGGTCTAGGAACTCATACGAAGCTTTCCACGTGTGAGAAAAATCAATAATGTATGCTTGAACTTTCGCTAACCTTATTTCGTAAAAGCCGTAGCTCCTTTATTCACTCTTACGATTTTCTACTGCAAAAATAAAGGGAAATTCGCGTACACGGTAGAAAGCCGAAAAGCTCATAGAATGCTCCAGCGTTAACAAACTATCTTTTTCTTTTAAAGTGCGCCATTTCAAATTCAGAGAGCGAGTTGGTAGAAAATTTAAGCGAACAACCACACAAACAAAACACTGATGGGAAAAAGGGTGAGAGAGGTGGAGGTAGGGGGATCAGGGTCTTTTGGAACAACTTGCCTTCGATTCTTTTGCGGTTAAACGCAAATTGTGCTTCCGAAAATAGCCCGGTAAAGCTAAAAACTGAAAGCGAGGGAAAATATATTCTCGAACGATTTAGTGGGACTTCATTGATATGCATGGACCTCTGCGTTCGGCAACCGTAACGAGTTAGAGAAGTAAACACAGGAAGAGAGAAAAAAGCAGATGATTTCGAGGTTCGAAGTTGTTCTGGAATGCGTCTGGAGTTTGGGACAGGATTTACTGAGGAGTCCTCGAAAAATATGTTCTTATTTTATAAATACTTTCTTTGAAAGTAATCAAATCCACTTCAGTTAATATCTCATATTTTACGGTGGTTGCATTTAAAAGCTGGATTCTAAAGTAGTTTCGCAAGTACTTCTATCGAGATAGAATTGTGTAGTATCAGTTTCTTTTCTTTTTTTTTTTTATGATTTGTGCAACTTGTCTGGGAAATATTTTTTTTTTAAAGATGATTAGTTAAAATAAAATCTTGATAACGTGTTCGCGTGTAAGACATTGGAGATAAAAAAAGAATACAGCGAAAAAGTTTATATATCTAAAAGAACGGTGATGGAAAGAACACTGTTAAATATATCTTTCCACAAAATTAAAAAAAATTATCTTTGGTTAAAGAAAACTTTTTAATTGGGATAACTGTGAGAAAAAATTAGCGAACCTTGCGGTGAATTTTAAATCATGGCTTATTGAATTTTAGTATCACCCTGAATATTAAAAGATTAAGGTATCAGACTACGTTCGGAACCATGATTTTAAAAAAGTGCATAAATGTATAATTTTCATGATATTTAGTGTCACTTAGATTAGAATATATGTATAAAATTGTTTTAAGGACATTATGACAAAAAAAAATTATTTAAATTCAATATTTTGGCAAAAAATGAACTTAGAATAACCTTTTTTCCAAATGCTCTACTTTTGTAAAAAATGCTACTATTGTATTAATATTTTGCCTGTATATAGCTCAGGCCTCTGCACAGAGGCTCAACTATGATATTTGAAAAATTCACATTATTTTAAGAGTTACAACCATTTGAAATAATTATCGGCGTATTTTCTTAAAATTTCTCCCTTCTGTTTTCGTAAAACATGGATAAACCGACTTCCAAGTTATGCGTTTCAAAAATTCTAGTTGAGCCTCTGTACAGAGGTCTGAGCTGAAACCAGACAAAATATTAATACAATAGAAGCATTTTTTACAAAAGGAGAACATTTGGAAAAAAAGTTTATTCTAAGTTAATTTTTTGCCGAAATATTATATTTAAATAATTTATACATGTATTCTAATCTAAGTGACACTAAATATCATAAATATTATCCATTAACACGCTTTTGCAAAATCATGGTTCCGAACGCAGTCGGATACCTTAAAGGCAAGTAGATATGCAACATTCTCATCGGATAATTTCAGAATCCTATTTTCCCTTCCTATGGAGGTGGGTGTCACGAGTTCGAGACCAAGCGTCACAATGTAGACCCGCCGTGTAGAGAGAGATATAGAGAGTCTGAGTGCATCATTAAGAAATACTCATTTTTTCTTTAGAGGAATTAAGAAGAGTTCTCCAAGTACATTTCTTTCTCACATTTTGTTTCGCACCAAAAACTTTGAAGTATATTTATTTGATACTATCCATTTGTATGTACCAAAGTTAGAAATATTTATAAGACAAATAATAAGAGAAGTACTATTCTAATCTACACACTGTTTTGTCACAAAATTGCGGAATGAAATCTATTATTGCAGTTATTACAACCCAACTCGGGAGTCCAATGTAAAAAAAAGCGTTTTTGGCGTCACCATCTTTGTGTATCTAAAGGGTAGACTAACGAATTTTATTTAAAAGATACATGATGATTATAATTAAAATACCACTTTCAAAATGCTGTCAAAAAGAACCGTTGGTTAGAATGACTTCAAATTTGAAATGAATATACTTGAGAAAGATGGAAACGGTATGGTATAAGGGAAAAAAGTTTCAAAGCGTATCACTAGATGACGCTGAGCTCATAGAATCGGTAAAACTGGTTGAACGATTTTTCCTGTCCAATGTAGTACGACCAGGCAGTGGTGGATGGACTTTTCAGTAACAGTGTCACAATTGTTGAATAGCTTGGAAGTCATTTTTCACACCACAAAAACCAAAATAATCACGCACATTGAACATTATAGGTGGTTTTTTGTGCAATTCACGCTAAAACCATTGTAATTTGATTCAAAATGTCACTTATAGCCACTTACGTTATGCAGCTTACAATGTCATTTACTGATACACTTTGGAACCTGTTCTTATGCCATATCATTTTTCCTTTCTTCAAGTATTTTCAGTTCAAATGTGAAGCCATTCTGACCAGTGATTCTTTTTTTACAGTATTTGGGAAGTGAGACTTCAATTATAACCACCCTGTAATTTAGAATAAATGAAAGTGATACTTTGAGTATGGGACTGGAGTGACTTAACAAATAGGGCTCTTACATTTGTATAATTTCAAAGTTCTCACACTAGTGACGAACGGATGAATAGAGAGATGTGTTTTCTTAGTTATCGACCTCCGAACGTGGCTTAAAATTACGAAACAAATTGGTTAGGTTTAGAGAACCTGTGAATTGAACAGAAATTAGTAGCATAAAACATTCAATAAACAACTAAAACTAAAAATGTAACAAACCTCAATAGGAATTGCAACACCTGGCGAACATTCACCGTAATAGATATAAAGGAGAATAGAACTCAGTACCTTCTGTTCTGTAAATCGAGTGCATTAGCCACCATACCAAAACGATCACCGTGGTATGGTGTTCTGCTACTGGTTTATATAGATACCACCGCCACACTACCTCTGCCAGTGATTTGGCGAATAGGTGAATGAATAATACCATAGTTATGGCGAACGTGGGAGTTGTTGCTTCATTTTGAGTGTGACAGCTTGTGGGTTGCCTCATTCATGTGTGACGGCTTTGTTGGTTGCGTCATTTGTGTGAGACGGCTTTGTTGGTTGCGTTATGTGTCTGACGGCTTGGTTGCATTTGCGGTGGATAGATGGTACCACGACTGCTGAGCAAAGATTGCGGTTGTCTTTGTAGGGCCAGGGTCACCAAAGAAGGTTAGAACTTGGTACCTTCCGGTCCGTAAACCGAGTACCTTAGCCAATATACCAAAATGATAGCCGTAGTATGGAGGCGGTTTATATAGATACCACCGACACAGGTACAGCGACATCTAGTGAACGTTCCTAGAAACAGGCAGTCGAACCATGAATATCTAAATAAATCTACGTCCCCGTTAACTAACTTTAGTTCTACTTCTAAGCGTTGTATTTTTCGTTAAGTATCTAAGTAAGTGTTCTCTTCATTATACATCTAAATGTTAAATATCTTATATAAATGTTTTTCTTTGTACATTTAAATGGCCTGTTAAAATCTTTTTACTAAAGATGTTTGGAGTTCAAATGCTTCCCACAAAAGTTGAAAATCCTATAGTGAGGTGGATTCAATTAATCAGTTCAGGTAAAATCTTATTATAGTTCACCCCTTGGGGAAGAGTTTTTTTCAAGTCGCGTCAAAAGAGAGCCAAGGCGTGTTTTTCAAAGTCGGGGCCTGGGAAACTGCGAAAAACAGGGGGTTTAGTCCAAAGGAACAAAAATGAAAAAATTTTTACGACTTTAATGAAATGTAAAATTTAAGCTTAAAAATAGTAAAGTAAGGATTGAAAAGACTAAATTGCTATGTGAAGGAGAGAAAATGAAATTTGTAAGACTTTAGGAACAAATTCCTGTAAAATTTAGCTTTTTAAAAAAATATTAAGAACATTCCAAAAAATACTCAAATGACTATTGCTGAACAACTAACCTTTCCTTATGTTCTTATACACATCATGCGGTTTCTCTCATACTTTCAAACGGCATAACCATCGATTTAATATTCTTGCACGCGTGTATTATTCCTATATTTCGTGTACATTTTTACTTTGTAGTAATCAAACCTTATTCAATAATTTAATTTGTTTCCAAAGAATAAATAGTAATAATAAAAAAAAACTATTAATCCTTACATTCGACCTATTCTAAACAGCAACCGGTACTCGCAATTAGTTATTAATTAACGATCAATTATGGAAAAGATTCAAATGGCTTAGTTACCACTGTTATATAGTTAGTATGATTGCCGAAGCTAATTACCAATTGGTAATTATGAACTGTAATTACGAATAGCATCTAACTAACGGTAATTAATAACAATCTCTTACTTTAAAGCTAATAAAGAAGGGTAGCTTGGCGAACTTATCATCCCATTGGACGAGGAGTATGTTAAAAAACCTGTGGGTTGGGCTAAAATAGAATCCTATCTCAGTTAACTAGATAGAGATTCATACGACAAATCACAAATTTAATAATACACAAGATTAAGTAAAACTCCAGTTTAGTTTAAATCTTTGGCAGAAAAGAAAAAAAAAATGCGCCAAACTACGCCACACACACAACAGCTTACTTTTTCTGCATTGGACTTCCACATTTAATACGACTACAACAATTCACCAAGTTGACAATAAACAAAAATGTGCTCTAAAATAGAATCCAATCCTAGAAATATAATTTCTTCCGGAATTTCTAATTCAAATAACATCAATAGCACCTACAAACAACATCACATGATTGATTGAATATTAACGTCGCACTGTTCAGCTACACGAGGGCTTTTGGCGACGGACCACGTAATTTTGAACCATGGCCAAGTGACGTGGACGACACCTCAGCTGGCACACCCTTCTCCTAACTACCCCACCACACCAACGGGAGGACATTTCAGCTCTCGACAGATTTAACGTGCATCGCTGCCCTAAAACGCGGGTCTTTAGTGGTACTGGGCTCTAACTCGTGACAAGGCAAGCCCCGATCCGATACCTATACCACTCGGCTACCGCGGCCACAACATCATATGATAAGAAGCGACATCAATGTAAATGCAAGATAACTGTGAAGTACACAAACATATTTTAAATAAAATCATCACCCACATTTCACTTTGTTATCGTTCATCACTTTCTATTTTCCTACAGATATTGAAATGAAACCTCTATGTTTATGAAACCGAATGCGAATTCTTGTTGACGTGAATTCTGTTTGCTTTCTATATCTCGTGAAATGCGTAGGAAAAGGCTTTTAATGTAATAAACACCATCTTCATTTGGAGGCTCTTTTAAACAGATTATTATGCTCTCTGAATTCATTAAACTGTTGATGTTTGCGTAAATAAGAAGAAAGGTTTCGGTGAAGTAATTGAAATGTATATTTAGCACACAGTGTGCACCTCTGTTGGATGCATATATTACAACCCGCATCTTTTAAGTCACCAGAATTAATTAAGCGCGCGTGTTTTTGGCGAGCGAGAGAAGTATGAGTTTTCATCATCGTTTAATACAAATTTTCTTTAAAAAAAGAGAAAAGGAATCCTGTTTAATTTAACGAAACACAAAGAGAGGAATATAGAACTTTGTTGTGTTTTGATACTTGGGTTTTCTGTTATTAAATTAAGAATATTTAAGGTATCCGACAACGTTTGGAACAGTGATTTTAAAAAAAGAGCATAAATGGATAATTTTCATAATATTTAGTGTCACTTAGATTAGAATACATGTATAAAATAATTTTACGGACATTTTGACGAAAACCATTATTTAAATACATTATTTTGGCAAAAATTAACTTAGAATAACCTTTTTTCAAAACATTCTCCTTTTATAAAAAATGCTTCTATAATAATAATATTTTGCTTATATCAAGTAAAGACTTCTCCAGAGAATCTGATTTAGGAGTTTTGAAAAATTCACATTATTTTCAGAGTTACCACCAATTGAAATAATTATCGGCGTATTTTTCTTAAAATTTCTCACTTCTGTTGTAGTAAAATATGGATAAATCCACTCCTGAGTTATGTATTTCAAAAATTCTAGTTCAGCCACTGTACAGAGGTCTGAGATATATACAGGCAAAATATTATTATAATAGAAGCTTTTTTCATAAAAGGAGAATGTTTTGAAATTTAGTCATTCTACGTTCATTTTTTGTCAAAATATTGTACTTAAATAATTTTTATTGTAATACTATTCTTAAGGCAATTTTATATATATTTTCCAATCTAAGTGACACTATAAATATCAAAAATATTATTTATTTATACTCTTTTGCAAAATCACGATTCCGAACGTAGTTGGATACCTTAAGAGTGAATAGCCTTTTTTTTCTGCATTCCTTACAGTCTCTCGGACAAATTAAAATACTTAATTTAGTCAATTGTCATAAAACTAGATTAAGCTTAAAAGTGTGGAGATTTTTTTGGATTCAATAACGATTTTATCGAAGCAAATGTTTTTTAAGAAGTCTCTTACAACTTTTTATATAATTATTTACATAATTTGGTGATATACTTTAAGGCATTCCAAAATTTTTCAAATTCTCTAGCCTATATTCGATGTTTCATTTTAATCGAAAATATATAATTAAACGAACCTTCGACAAACACAAAAACTGAAACACACCAAGTATGTCGTTTTCAGTGTAACTGTACACCGCTTGTGGGAAAAAGAGTTTTACACTGAAAGTACTGTTCCATGTATTAACCAGAATAAGATTAAGGCAACCCTAGAAGATAAGACTAGGGTCACCAGATTGGTGAATATTCCACTTAGTGAAAAGATTTGGAGGCAGATTTTATTGCCAAGGGACTTTCTAGAAGTTATTGGGATTAATCCTACTGGAAATTTACATGGGTAAGTATAAATGTCGGTGGCATTCAGAAGACAGTTATTCAAAATTAAAATCTGCATGAGCGTTGTCTGCGAAAAGACGTGGACTTTATCTGTCATTCCTGTTTGTGGAACTGTTCTGAAAATACATTTTAGGAGCACTGTAAAGCTGGTTTCTAACGAGTACACTTATGCACCTCAGCGCCCAATGGTCACGAATAATGGGATGAGTACAGTAGGCCGTGCCCCTCATGGGCTGTGGCGCCACTGAGTTTGAGTTTGAGAAGAAGAGAAGTCAACTTTCATATGAATTAATATTTATATATCTGGAGTTTTCTAGATTTAAGGTATCCGACTACGTTCGGAACCGTGATTTTAAAAAAGCGCATAAATGGATAATTTTCATGATATTTAGTGTCACTTAGATTAGAATACATCTATAAAATTCTTTTAAGGAAATTTTCACAAAACAAAATATTTAAATACAATATTTCGGCGAAAAATGAACTTAGAATAACCTTTTTAAAAATGTTCTCCTTTTGTGAAAAATGCTTCTATTATAATAATATTTTGTCTGCATATAGCTCAGACCTCTGTACAGAGACTCAATTATGATTTTTGAAAAATTCGCATTATTTTCAGAGTTACAACCAATTGAAATAATTATCGGCATTTTTTTCTTAAAATTTCTTTTCTCTCTTGTCGTCAAACATGGATAAACCCACTTCCAAGTTATATATTTCAAAAATTCTAGTTGAGCCTCTGTAGAGAGGTCTGAGCTATATACAGGGAAAATATTATTATAATAGAACCATTTTTCACAAAAGGAGAATATTTTGAAAATGGGTCATTCTATGTTCATTTTTTGTCAAAATATTGTATTTAAATAATTTTTTATTGTAATCTTATTCTTAAAACAATTTTACATACATGTATTCTAATGTAAGTGACATTAAATATCATAAATACTATCCATTTATAAGCTTTTGCAAAACCACGGTTCCGAACGTAGTCGGATACCTTAAACATTATGCCTCGACAATAATTCACCAAGTTGGCGATAGATGAAGTTATACATACTAAAATTGGACCCAGTTCCCTTATGTAAAAAATAGGATATTTTTTTGCTGCTCCTTTCTGTCTAAACTAGTCCACTTTTTCTGATGTAAAATCCCACTCAATAATTTACCTTACATATTTTAATGCTAAACGGAAATTTTCATGTTTAATACGAATTTGCATATTTAAAAATGTTTCACAACATTAAAAACGTAGTATGACACAAATTATATGAATGTAGGAATATTTTTAAGTCTGGAAATGTGTTTCTAGTTAGATCCTGCTGCTTTACATTATTAAAAAATTCTGTAACTTTTTAATATTTTTAAAAACTTTAAGTGCTTTTTTTTATAGACGCCTCAAAGATTTTAGATATTTCGAAGAGGTAAAAATCCATAGTATTCGAAATATTTAGAGTTTTCCATATGAAAATGGGTAGTATTAAATTTAAAATGATGTAAATTTATGTTAAAAGCATCGAACAAAAGGTTGGGGGGAAATACATACACAGATGCAGATGAGTATTTATTTAAATTCATATATTATAGATGTTCGTTATAAGTATGCAACACAATTTCACATAGTAAATGATAATACAACATTTATATCACATTTTTCTTAAGGTCATACATTATTAAATTTTATATCATTTAAAAATATATGGCAGAGCTGAATGTTGCATTTTCCTTTATTTTTGTAAAGCATCAAGAATTCAAGAGTATTTTAAATTCACAACAAAACAGAAAAAAACAATTAGCATTCACAATGATTTTTATATTTGAGATGCAATTTAGTCACATAATAAGATATTTTTGAAAACGAATTTGGAACAGTATATTGAAGAAGCTAAATATTTTATTAATGCACTCTACAAGAAAGATTCTCCAGTAAAATCATTAAAAATTAACAAATATTTAGTATTAATACTTTTTTAGAGCTACACTCACCTTAAAAAAAAACTGACAAAATCTTTATTTGGGAAGATGTGAAGAAATAAGTTGACATGAAGAGATTTAGGCTTTAAATGATTCAATTTTTTGAATCTATTTCTGTGTATGTAATAATTTACCATTTAAATTTTCTGTTGAGAAATTTTGTTTAACTTTCGGTGGTCTTGATCCCCCCTCTTCCCCAAGATTCGACATAATAATTAATTTTTATTTTACCTGCTTAACGGAAAATAACCACATTCTTATCTTCAAAAACTGCCACGTTCGCGTTTTTAACACAAAATGATGCAATTTTGTCTTTTCGACATCTGACGAATCACAAAAATCTTTACCGGAAATCATATGATTCTAAAAGATTCCGGTTGACAAAACCTGTAAAAAAATTGAAATCTCCAAAGAGAAAATAGAACGCTTTTTGCCCATGTATTGCTTGCGCGCGTTTTTGTAGCTCGTGTTGCCCCTTTATGTTTGTGATCGTTAACAAAATGTAAATTTTAAAATATCAAGATGCCTGAATCCTTCAACGATTGCATTAATTTAATTAATTCCACTTGAAAAAAATGTCTTAAATCGAGTGAATTCATTTCATATATTAC
Organism: Trichonephila inaurata madagascariensis; assembly: GCA_019973955.1. NCBI lineage: Eukaryota > Metazoa > Arthropoda > Arachnida > Araneae > Nephilidae > Trichonephila > Trichonephila inaurata. The sequence continues at coordinate 187,885 of BMAV01005339.1, forward strand.
ATTCAAATTCGATCTTTAGAATGTATATATATATATATATATATATATATATATATATATATATATATATGTGGGAATCCAACCTAAATCTTCCAAAAGGTGGGATTCTTCAGATAGCGGGGTTTTTATGGCGTGGTGTCTAGGGGTTTTTAGGGTGTATTAGTTAATTTTGAAATAAAATAGACAACATAGTTTAAGAAAGAAACTGGTTGAAAACTAAATAATTTATTAAGAATTATGGGGGAGTATTTACATGGGGAATATTTCAAAAGAATAGGAAAGTTAGATAAGCATATTTCGGAAGAATAGGAAAGTTAGATCACATTACTTTAAGGGAGGCAATTGAGATTAAATAGAACTCATTATGGTGCTATTAAGACTTACCGCCTGGAGCGGACGAACGGCGCTGACGCGAAATACGACGTTTCTCTGACGAGTGTTAGTGGGCCTCTGCCGAAAAAGGTTGATGTCGGCGTTTTAAAAGAGACGCTAGATGGCGTTGATGTGGAATACTGTTTTGATTAGGATTGCCGACCTCGGTAAAGGGATATGATCTAACCTTTTACATATGGGATATCCTACATATATATATATATATATATAAAATTCATAGCATATAAGCACCAAGAAGGAGTTATTTGAATGGGACGATACACGTGAATACGAAAGCTTAAGAGTATCATAGGAATTCACACACAAAATAAAATTATTAGCTTAAATCTAAAGAAGTATATTCTTAATCACGTAACATTATAACTATTTTTGAAATATTAATTTCCATTTATTTTTAATATTATAATTAATTATTGTTTTTACTGTTTGCATTTGTATAATATTTACCTGCAACATTTCGAATTGTATCGATACCTAAGCATGATTTTTCTCGTTTGATATTCATATTATCAAACGATATTTTGTATAAAGATTGTGGCAGAATGTTAAACCAGGTTTCAGACTAGATTGCGTTCGATGTCTGTTGGCGTTTAAAAATAAAAGTATAAGAATAAGATATTGGAAAAAGCTTTTTTACTAATTAAAATATATTTCTTAACGTTACTTCCCTCAATTTAGAATTGAAATATCACAGATTCAACGCATTTTTTTTTTTAAATTTCTACATTTATAACGAAACGCCAAATTTTTTTTGAGCAGAAAAAAGATATCTTACTGGAAATGGTTTCATCTTCAAGAATTATACGATTTTCTTATTATTTACACACCTTAAAAGTAATTATAAAAGTTAAAGAAAACATGTGCAGATAGCCACAGGAGGATTCAATAAATTCACTATATCCTCAAAATGTTAAAACTATTCTATTATTTAAGATACGCTTCATATATATATAAAACGTAAGTAAGCCAAATTTCCGATAAAAATACTAACTTAGACTGTGTGTTTACCTTTTTGTGTCAAGAATATATCATTTGCAGATTATATCGGAGATCTGAGTGTCATCTTGAATCCGCACCGTCAAGTGGAAACCTAAACCATCGAGTGCCATCACGAAACATCAAGTACCATCGCCAGACATCAAGTGCAATTGATGTTATGTATCGAACTGGCTTTCATTAGTTACAAATGATTTACTGAAAGCGATCTTGTGAAAGAATATAGTTTTATCACACACTAAAACATATAATGTGCGATACATTTCATACTTTTTTTTTAATGAAAGGTATCAAAGGAATTTTAAAAAAATTAAACTGAATATGTTTTGTAATATATATTATTTTACCTCTTAAATAAAATATTTTTTAAAACATTTCAAACATTCTCAAACATTTCAGCAATGCAGACAATGCAAAATGTTTTCAAAACTTAATATTTTTAAAAGGGTACTTTAATAGGTATGAATACATTTCAAAGTAACATATCGCGAAAAGAAAAAAAAATACATTCTAAGAAATCTGTTTACAGTAAAATCAGGCGCATAACGCGCGCCGGTGTATGACACGCACCCATACTTTGAAGCTGCAATTTTTAACTTTTAGGTATATTCGCCGTATAACGCGTACCCCCTTTTTTACGAAGAAACCTGAAATGTACGTATGCAATGCTGTTATGTTTAGAAGCGATTTATTAGAGGTATTTTTCTACGTTTTTGTAAAAATAGTATACTTTTAGAACGACAACCTTTTTAGTTCATTAAGAATATCTTTCTTTTAAATAAATATTATTGTGAAATGTGTTGATCCCTAATTTTTTTATGCTAATTTTTAAAAAAAATTTTTAAAGCCCTCATTTTTATACCCGGTGTATAACTCGCACCCTTAAATTTCAATCTTATTTTTTGTGGTCAAAGTGCGCGTTATGGGCCGGATTTTAAGGTATATATATATATATAATGTCTAATAAATTATGCAAAATAAATAAATAAATACAAATAACTGACTTATATCATAGTGATCCAGCAGAGATAACACAACAACATAATTTATTTCGCACTAGTCGTTACTAAAGTATAGATATCTATGTCTCAGCATCATGCTTCCGATTGCACTGAAAAACATTCTTATAGTCCTCACTTGATGTAAAAAAACAGGAATTAAATTTCTAAAATGGAATACATTTATGTTTTAGTTCCTCGGAAGCCCACCTTCTGCAGTCAATTTCCAGAAAACCCATTCATTTCGAATCTCTACACAACAAAAGAAACATCCTAGCCAATTTTCAAGTTTTTAGGTTTGATAATTCAAAAACGGTAATTTTTGGTTGGTAACTGTGGCAAATCCATCCTGATGAAATTTAAAGCAGAATGATAAAAATTTAACAACAGAGAATGGCAGAAATTTATCGATAGTAGTAATATAAAAACTACGCAAAAAAGTCTCAAATAGGAATGAAACATATAGACTAAGAATAAAATTCTAAACATACTTATTATCTTAATAATTGACAAAATAATTTGTGTCACTGAAATTCAGAAAAACAAACAAACCAGAATTAATTCGATTATTTCTACAAACCAAACTGTATTTACGTAAAAAAAGGATCATCAAAGTAATATAAAATTAAATTAAATGGTAAAATCGTAGCATCGCCCTATATCTTTTTATGCTGGTGATGTAAAAAAATGAATACACCTTCAGGAGATGCGGAATTATTAATGAAGAAGGAATTCAAATATTTTCGAAAATGAAGGGAATCAAATATTTCTTTTTCATCATTTTGATTCATATGGATTTTATGTTAAAGATATCAGGACTAAAAATATATAGTTCGGCAAAAAACGACGTTTTAATGATCTCAAAATGTTTCAATACTCCAAAAAAAAAGGAAATACAATCTACGATAAATGTAAATCATTCTATAGAAACGTGATCACATTCTTTTTTGATTTGCAGAAATTTATTATTCAAAAAGGGATACAAATGTATTCCTTTTGTAACTCTTTGGGTATTATCAGGGGTACCAACTGGCTTCATAATTAAATATTACCTTATTCCTTAAAAAAGCATTAATTTAAGACAAAAAATTTTTAGCAAAAAATATGATAAATAGTTTAAAATTAACAATATTACTAAAACTTTGGTAGTATGATATAAATAATTCTGCAATAAAACTGAAAAATGAGAAATTTCTAATCCATAATGAATACATATCACATCAGACTGACCACCTGACCTGAACATCTGCTCATGCACCTTAGGGCCCATTGTCGTGTATACTGAGTTGCGCACAGAAGGTCTTGGTACTCATGGTTAAATAAATGAACATATAAATGAGGTGATATATACACTCATGAACAAAAAAATTAGCGCACCAAGAAAAAACTCCGGGATCGTAACGAAAACTGGCATGAAGGTACATGTCGGGGAGACATGCCAATGATTAGAAATGCAACGTGATAGCGCATTACGTACAGCCGGTAGAGGGCGTTTAACGTCGTCCTCAGTAGAATAAAAAACAGGTAACCAAAGCTTGTTTGAGTGTGCTGAATCGTTTACATAGGAAGAGCTGAGGTAGACATACCATTGGTCGTTTTCGAAGAACAGCTGTCGCAGTTTGAGAGGGGGAGAATCATCAGCATGATGGAAGCTGGGTGGTCAGCTAGGCGAGTAGCTCGTCAATTAGTCCGCTCTGATTGTGTTGTGTGGAGTTGTTGGGACCAATGGATCCGGGAGATGTCATTTACTCGAAGATCAGGCTCAGGTCGCCCTCGACAGACCAGTTTAAAGAAGACCGCCACTTCGTTAGAAATGCAGGCTTATAGCCAACTGCTCCATCGGCCACCATCCAGGCACATGTAGCACCTTCACTAACGGCCCCTGTGTCTTCTCGAACCATACGAAGGCACCTGGCTGAAGGACATTTGGGATCGCGGCGCCCATTACGTGTGCTGCCATTGACGTCCACCCATCGACGCCTCCGTTTGGAGTGGTGCCGCGCACGAGGAAACTGGACTGCAGCGGAATGGAACCTGGTCGTCTTTAGCGACGAATCCAGATTCAATCTCAACAGTGATGAAAATCGTGTTCGTGTGTGGAGACCCCGTGGAGAACGCCTCAATCAAGCCTTTGCTTTATTGCGACACACCGCTCTCACAGCTGGTGTGATTTTATGGGGTGCCATTTCCTAGAATACACGGTCACCCCTAGTATTGATCCGTGGCACCGTGACAGCCCAGCGGTATGACCATGACATCCTGCAACCCCATGTGTGGCCACTCATGCAACGTCTCCCAGGAGCGAGCCATTTTTCAACAAGACAATGCTTGGCCTCACACGGCAAGGGTGTCACAAGACTGTCTCTTTCACTGTAACTACCCTTCCTTGACCTGCCCGATACCCAAATTTGTCTCCAATCGAGCATATCTGGGATCATTTGGGACGATGAGTTGGGCATTTCACGAGTTTGAACGAACTAGAGGCAAGATTACAGCAAATATGGACCGAAATATCTCAAGACATCATACAGAACTTGTATGCCTCAATGCCCTATCGTATCGCATCGGCCATTCGGGCTAGAAGGGGTTCAACATGGTATTAATCCTCCGTTATTTTGCCTTTTCCTCTGAAATAAATGATCATTTTTTTAAATATATCGTTTTAAATCATTTTCATGTCAATTTTAATACTAATAAGACGTTGCTATTTGCAAAAATTAACGAACACTTATATTAAACGATATTTTTTCACTTATTTCATAACTCTAGTCCAGGGGTTCTCAGACTTTTTTTTCTGATGGGCCGCATACATATGTTAGCTATTTCACGCGAACCACAAAATGAGGATAAATGGTGGAGGGAGGAGGAATGCTTTAAAACCAAGACAACATCGGAAATTTTAAATGTGGAGAATTGATCAAAATATTATGACTCCTGTTTTGCTTTTTTTATTTATTTATTTTTTTTTTTATATTTTTTATTTTTGTTACTAACAGTAAATTAGAAGCATTTAAGAAACACTCCTTTACAATTTCAACATCAATAAACGGTTTCATATGATTACCAATAATATAACAAACTTAATAGGATGTCTTTGTTACCGCTGAGATACTACCACTGACAAAACACTTTGTTGCTGTTGCGCAGATTATTCAAGAAGACCTATTTATCGCCTCTTGAAAGAGATCTTCGAAGAAAAGTGTCAACGAACGATTCCTGTTTATTGGTATTTTTTAAGTACATCACTTTCGTGACGAACCAAACAATTACTGACCCATGTTTACTTTTTACTACAAAATAGTCAACCTCCCAATCGTCTAAAAACGATAAATTTTCTACGAATAATGTTCGCTTGCAAGATATGAAAGACATTTAAAAATTAGTTCCCCCCATAAAATTGTCGCTACTCCACTGTTGTCTGTTATCACTAACCGTAACTATTCCAAATAGAAAATCAATTCGTACCTGTACGAAACCGACAGCAAAAATGATATATTTGATTTCTTGACAAAGAATTTCCTGCCAAATTTTTAATACAATGTTCTTAAATAAGTGAATTTCTCAGAGCCATTACCAATGGGCCATGACCGGGTCACTTAAAAAGGCTCAGTGGGTCGCAAGTTGAGTATCACTGCTCTAGTCACTGTTACGAAACCTCTGGATTCCGTTTCTCTGCCTCAATAGTATCAAAGCCGAAAAGTTCGTTTGAGAGGAGAATAACAATATATGAATGGGATTGAATTTGACGATAAATTTAGTGGCTACATATGTTGTCACAATGATCGATAAAATTAGATGCTTCAAGAAAATGTAGTTAGGTTCGGGTTCAATAGTTGCAGTGAAAATTTTCGAAGGTCCTGGAAAGTTTTTCATGGACAATATTAGGGCAATGCAGAGAAGCAACATTGGAGTCAAACATTTGAAAACAACTGAACATTTCATTTGTCATGCGAAATGGTGATTACTGCGTTTAATATTGTGTGACTATCGAATGTGTGCTATTCTCTGGATTATTCCTTACAAAAAATTTCTTTGAACTAATAGAAAAATTTATCGTAGTTACAAGGGAGTTCCATAACTAAAACGACGGCTTACCCCGAAAAAAACTTGCGTGTTAATTGTGGAGACTTTTTTTACCTTTGAAAAACAATCAACCACATAACGATACAAATGGTTGAAGGAAAATGCGTAAATTATGCACAATAAAATTGCACTACCAATAATAATTGCTATAATTTTTTTTACAAGAAATAGGACTTATGTAAATATAAAAAAGTTTTGGGAAAATGGTTTTAATGGGTTTAGAAATGCATCTTTAAAAAATTTACAAAACGAAATAGTAGCAAGCAAACAAAACATTCACATTAAGAACTATGAGCCTTTTTTTCTTTTCTTAAGAAATTATTTAATTTTCGTTAGCCTCTCAATTTGAAACTGTACGAGGGATATTGGAAACGGACCTAGTAATTATGAACTGCAGTCAGGTGACAAAGATGAATAAACCGGCATCCCACTCTCCAAATTCCCACACCAACACTTAGAGCCTCGGCAGATTTAACATGCATTAAATCCTATTACATGGTGGGTTTTCAGTGGCATCAGTACACAAATCTCCCTCTCAACAACGCGCCACTCAACTATCGGGAACATTAGGTCTTTTATACGAATAATAATCAGAAAAAAGATACTTTTTCCCCAGTTAATTTGTAGATTATTTCAAAATATTTCTTTAGTTTTACACGCTTCTTTTTTTTTGAAAATAAGTTAGTAAACAACAAACCTTTGAATTTAGGTAATTTTACCTTAATTTCTGTTCTTAATTTCGATTTTCCCTGCGAGATTGTATTAAATATTTTAATTAATGATTTTTTATTAGTTTTAAAATAACAATAAAAATGATATTGTTTTTATAAATTTGTAAGTAGACTTTTATTATATAAAAGTCAATGTGTACAAACATATATATATTTTCTTAATAATCTTGGTATAATCTATAAACATATTCTTTTTTCGTTAGTTTTTTATATTTTTATACAATTTACTTTCACAACCTTCTACTTGTTCTAAAACACTTAAATTTATTTTCCATTTTTCAATTTTTGCATTCATTGCACTAATTTTTTTCCCGCTCTTTTATAGTCTTAATATTTTTAGTTTTTTTTTTAACAACAAACATATTGTGCTGCAACTTGGATTTAAAGAAGTATGACAAACAATATATCCATATAACAATTCGAAACAGCTAAGTCAAAATTTTTAACTTTTAAAAATGTACATTCATTTTTATAATACGTAATGTAAAATAGATCTAATTTGGGAAAGAAAAACTGTATTTACTCCTCTATGTAAACTAAGTACTTTTTTAACGTTAAACAAAATTTTTTTCATTTTTATGAATCATTATCATTAAAATATGTTTTGTATCAAAAAGTAGAAAGAATGGAAAGATAATTATTCTTAAAACTAAGCACTTTTCAATAAAAACTTTCCTATTTCTGCTGTTTGATAAAATTTTCTGACGGCATAATTTTGCTTTTAAGACAAAAAAAATGTTAAATTATTTTTGAAGATTGTTTGCGTTTCTTTTTATTGTGCGTTACAGATATCGACGATACTATGTTTATTAACGATTGCCATTTCTTAACAGTTACACTTTCCTAACAGCTAATATATTAAGACCTCAGGGTGTTAAATTTCTCTAGTGGTCTGAAAATATAAACAATTTTCAAACAGGTATAATTCTTTTAAATTTAAATTAAATAATTCGAATCTTTTACACATTATTTATAACGGAATGGGGCTTCAAAAAAGTACAAAATGTTTAAAATATAATAATAATTTAAAAAATTGTAAGCATATGAAAATAAGAAAATTTTCTATCAAAAATATTTATTAAGTTATACGTCGCGCATGCTATTTTCTAAAATAGTAGCTTTAATTACTAGCTATAAGTTGATTAATAAAGTTAAATGTATTCTAATTACACTGGAGCTATTTTTACAAAAATAGAATAATAACTTATATATTTTAATAAATAAAAAAATACACACACACACATTTTAAAAAAATATTTAAAAAATTGCAAAATTTTACAAATATTTTGAAATATAAAAGATATATAATATTAAAATTAGGTAGGGCTGAAAGAGTATGATGCATTTTATAATTCTACGAAGTTTTATATATCTAGGCTACTATTTTAGAAAATAGCGGCAGCAACGCAAAAAAATACTTAATATTTATTATAGAATTTTCACATGCTTATGATTTTCAAAATTATTATTATATTTTAATGATTTTATACTTTTATGAAGCCCCATTCTTTTATAAATAATGTGTAAAAGATTCGAGTCATTTAGTTTAAATTTAAAAGAATTATACCCGTTAGAAAATTATTTATATTTTCAGACCTCTAGAGAAATTTAACACCCCTGAGACCTCTTAATAACTATTTATTTTAAATAGTATAGTTGTTATATAAGTTTTTCATGGATTAACAATTGAGAGTTAGTCATCAAAAAAGTGAGTTTTGTAATTTTAAATGGTGACAAAAACATTGTGCTTATTATTTTAATTTTTAATTTCATTTGAATTTCTTATAAACATACAATTTTTCCCTCAACATACACAATATTAAATTTTTAAATATTGATTTTTTTTACAAAATGAAAAATAGGTTCGGGGAAAAAAGAATGATTTTTTTTCTTATTGATAATATATTAACAGAATAAAATAGACCCGATTAAAGTTTTAATTCTACATATAATGGAAGAAAATGTTGGAAAATAAAATAATGTTTACTTTATAAAATGAAACTTTTTTAAATATGCAAATTGTTTAAATAAGTTAATCGGATTTCGAAAAGTAAACGAAACATTTTCAATACAAATAAAAAGTAAAAAACAAAAATGTGTCAGATTGAAAATATTTATAATTACAGGATTAAAGTATATTGCTTGATATTAAAACCCTAAAAACTAATATCTTTTTAGGATGTGATTAACTGTAAAAGGTAAAAAAAAAAAGAAAATGATATTTATCTCAAGAATCGAAAGAAAATATTATTTTATTAAACTTATTTATTCATTTTTTATTGCGACTTAAGATAAATTGTATTAAAAATCCAAGAAAATATTTGTATCTTTGAAATTGAAACTGAATGCTGTTTTATTTTTGTCTGAGAGCGCTGTGTGTACTAATTAACTTTGATATTTTAAGAAGCAAAATAATTCTGAATAATACATTAGGAATGATTTCTATGGTAAGAATAGCAATTTGAAGACAAAATTCACATAGAATTCCTTAGATATTTGAAATGAGACGGAATGAAATTCGAGACAGATTATTATTCGTACTTTTTTGTATGAATAAAATGCTTAAATTCATTGTGATACTTTGTTATCTTTATTTGATTTTTTCCTTTTAGGATATAGTTTAACTAAAAAAAAAAGAAATTTTTTAAAGGTAACTGCATTTGCAGTTTTATTTACCTCAATCTGAATTTTATTACTTGTAAATGTAACATAGAAAATAAACGAAATATAAGCATATAAAAATGAGATAAAAAATTACTAGGTACTAATATTTAAATGACAAAACTTGTTAATTTTTTATTGTCTTATTATTTTTTGCTGAATAGTTATTATCTTTGTTTTACTTCATAGAATTAAATTGATGCTATGTAAAATATTTGTAACTTAAAAAAAAATAAAAACAGAATTAATTCATTTGTGTTTTTCAATGATTTCTAGATACAATAAATTTAAAGCGGTGAAGTAAATATGTTGTAAGAAAATTGCAAATATATGTTTTAATCGTAAACAGTGCTTAAATATTAATTTAATATGAGTGTGTGTCATATTTGAGTGTTAATATTTTTAAAAAACGAATGCACTTTTATTATTTATTAGTAGTTATTGTATTTATTATTATATTATATATATAAAATTTTTTCTCGTGTTTCCAATGTAATGTAATTTTTAAATCCCCAAAGGTGAGAAATATTAATTATAAATGTAATTTAAAATTATATATATATTATTTCTGCAGCATCTATCTAATAATACTAGCAATAAAAATAATATAATAATATATATGCAGCAGAAAAATATGTATTGCTTTAAAAATATTTTTTATGACTATAACTAGCTTACTATTATTATAAAACAGTATTAAATAGTACTATTTTAATACTATTAATTAGTACTAATATTTAACATGTTAAAATGTAGTATTACTAAAAGTTCCAATACTACACTCAGTCCCCCAAAAATAAGCAACAAACGGTAAAATTAACATAAATGGCAGAAACAAAAATTTGTATATGTACCTCGAAGTGAAATGCAAAAGTAGTTCCTCAGTAAAATATTTGCATAACTACACATAGAGAAGTATAATTCGATAGATATTGAAATAGGTTCATTTCAGCAGTTTCTATTCCTTTCATTGGTTTGGTTGTTACATTTGTTTGCGGTGATCATTCCTTCATTTCTTTGTTCTAAATCTCCGAATATGAGTCACTGACGGCCGTCGGGGGCTGCCCGAACCTTCAACGTCATCCGTTCGATCATCAGCCGCTTGAGAAATCGCTATCAAAATGAACATACAGTCACGAAGACCTGGTATTGGACGTCCTAGGGTAATAACCATCACCGAGGACCATTATCTGCGTCTGCAAGATCGTTATCGGACGAGTTCAACCTGTCAACTTTCTTCCAGCGGAGCGATGTCATCAGGAATAAAGATATCCCAATTGACAACAGACACCTGCATGAAAGTTTTTGTATTCAGTGTGGGTGCTATTGACATAATCTCACAGATGGACTCGGTTACAGTGGGTTCTGGATCTTATCCATTGTCCACCACAGCAACGAGTCAATATTTTGTTCACCGATGAGTCCCGATTTTGTATAAACAACGATTATCGGCGCATACGGATCTGGAGAATCTCAGGTACTAGATCTCAAGATAACAATATCACTGAAAGACACGGCTACTGTCATCCTGGTGCAATGGTCTGGAAAAAGGATATGAGTTGGTGACCGGATTTATCTCCACGTCTTTCGCCCATGTTAAGTGACAGCAATTATTAATCAGGGTGCAATTCTTGACCATATCTACCAGCCATTGGTTCTGATGCCATATATCTGCAGAATCTCAGGAACTA
>BMAV01005339.1:204522-240292 GCA_019973955.1 Trichonephila inaurata madagascariensis
TAACAATATCACTGAAAGACACGGCTACTGTCATCCTGGTGCAATGGTCTGGAAAAGAATATGAGTTGGTGACCGAATTTATCTCCACGTCTTTCGCCCATGTTAAGTGACAGCAATTATTAATCAGGATGCAATCCATGACCATATCTACCAGCCATTGGTTCTGATGCCATGTTTATGGAGGAAAACGTAAGAGTATATAGAGCTTGTGTTGTCAACCAATTGACCTATTAAAACAATATTCAATAGTACTGTAGAGTTTTTTACGTTAAAGATTAAATTATATGTAATAATTTTAGGGTTGGGTTTTATGAAGTTTTCGTTTGTGTGTGTAACAAAGACATTTTAATAAATTTAAGTTAGGCTACAAAAAGACAACACATATCATTAACAAAAACAATGAGCAAAGAGCATGGACAATTTTTAATAGAGACCCTTTATCTTCTCACCTGCCCTCTATTGAAGATGGGTGGTAGTTAAAGGACGCTTCTGCTGGTTGATGCAGTCAGTTAGAGGTATTAAGACAAGAGCAGTTACACAGTACTATTTTACCACTACTAAATAAAACTAATATTAAATATGTTATAAAACGATATGACAAAGTAAACGTTTTAATATTATTTATTCCATTATAATTATTGATAAGAATGTATGGTTACAATGTTCTATCAAGTGTTTCAATTTAATCCAGTAAAATTAGAATTGAAAAAAGTGAACGTCTAATACATGTTTGTAAGTATTATTCAGAATCATAATAGTTTTTTATTAAAAAAAATGGTTAAATATCTATTTCCACTCTGAATTACTAGACTTGTAATATTCTATTAAAATAAACTTCTAAACAATTGAAACTTTAATTAAGTACAAATACTTCAGGTAAAAAAGAGAAGAAAACCTACTGAAACCACCACATTAAAATATCCTGTTTTGTTTTAGAAAGATCGAAAATCCCAAGTGAATAATCGAATTATGTGAAAAGAGGCTGGTTGAAAATTTTAAAGTTAACCCCCAAAAGAAAATAATCAGATTACTGCAAAATATTAATGTAGTTAGCATCAATCTTTCCTAAACTAATGGGATTCGTTTGCGCGGTCAATAGTTCCTATGCGTACTATCTAATTTATTATTTTCAACTATTAATTTGTTAAGCAAAATCCATTAGAGCCGAAAGATCTTTTAGGGAGAGGAACTTTTCTCTTTTTCTAAGCGAACTCCCAAAGTTGTTTTTGAGTAAAGTTCCGTGTTTATCTTTGCGCATAGTTAGAGAAACAAAGTGATTGAAAAGTACAAGAGTACGTTTTACAAAAGCATTTGGAAATAAATTATAGACGACTGGTCGAATTTTGTGAAATTAAACAATTATAAATAAAAATAATGGCTTATATTTTTCGATTAATGGAAATAGCATGTAAATTAACTATGAATGATTATAAAATAGCTATAATTGCTTTATTGCTAATTTATAAAAGCCATATTGCACTGCTTTGAGAAAAGGCATTAGAGGTCCCATCAAATTACCGAATTGTACCATAAGTTTTGATATAATTATATAAGAATTAAAATTAAAAACTTTATATATATATATAAATAAATAATCCAATTTAAAACAAAATCTTCTTTAAATTTTATTTTACCATTCTTCTTCTTGTCTTGTCTATGGATTTAGTGCATTTCTGTATTGGTCCCAAAGCCCCTATAACAAGCGAGGCCAGGTTTGGAGCTTGAGGACTGTAAAGAATGTCATGTGCTGATGCAACAGACTTCAAAAGAGATGCAATAATGGACGCAGTCAAAAACATGGTTTGGTTTTAATTGGGTTTGTGGACAATTTCTGATGATGGGATAAGATTGGGAATTATCAGGAGATATTTTCATACTTTTGAAATCACCCATGCGGAGTCTTGCTACTGTATAAAACCAAAATTTAAGACAATTGAGCTCTGGTATAGCTCGTTTTATGAAGTGCTGGTTAGAAATTTTCTGCTTGGAGATCGCATTTGCATTCTTCGTGGTGACAGTGGAAGGCTGATTCAAGTCCCATGCCGCCTTAGTGAAGATGTCCGAACATTCATTACTCCCATTGCCCACGTGAGTAGGAATCCACTGGAGTATGCTTGGTTTATTAATCTGCTTGAGAAGAATGTTAATGCTTTGTTGTGAAGATTGATATCTCCATTGCCAATGGCCTCAAGAACTGATTTTGAGTCTGAGAAAATTACTGGACTTTCCGTTGTGCCATCCGGAAAAGGTGACTGTTAAAAAGAGAAGTCTTTTTTTATTACAATTAATTTACTAATGAAGTTTACCATTAAATTTAACATATTGCATCGTTTACTCAAAATGATTACCTTTTGACTTCACACGGTTTTTAAGGTATCCGAACACGTTAAAAATGCCCAAATTCGGTCAATACAGATATTTTTGTTTTCTATTTTATTGAAAAGAGATATCTTTTGACTTTACAAAAATTACTTTGTTTTGTTTCTACGCTACCTAGAGGCCAAGCTACAATCAATTTTATAAAGTTAGAAAAACCGGAAGAGTGGGTCTTTGATCTACCAGAAGTGGGCATTTAAATTGTCCGAAATCTATGATGGTGAGTCTGATAACTCAAATTATTACAAATTTACTTCAATAAAACTTTTTGAACCTGATATTTATGCTATTTTATAGAGAATGTACTAAAACATTTCTTATTGTATGAATACTTTTTGAGTTAGGGCTTGTTATTAAAATAATGGTCTCATAAAGACTGTGATTTTTCTTATGACGTTTATTCAATCAGCTATAAAGAGTTTTTAGATTTAAATAAAACATTAAAATTTCAGTAAATTCTCCAGATAAATACAACTAATTTCTTCTCGTAATACTTTTACTAATATAAGTTTATTACTTGTTCTCTAATTGCTTTGAAGTTTTACAAAGATATTGATAAATTTTCAATTATAATTGTAATTTTTATGAAATTTTAGGCAATTTATTTTAAACATTGTTGGTTAAATATTAGTATTTATTGGTATTGAGTCCTAAAAAAAGTATTTATAATGTTTAAATATGTTATTTTGTCAAAAAGTACTTCGAACGTGTTCGGATACCTTAAATCTCTTTGGACATTCATTTATTGATGCATGCACTATCTCCATTGAAATTTCCATTCCCTTAAAACACGTTTAAGACTGTTCTAATTCGGATGCCAATTTTGGCATACTTTTGCCTTCGATACAGTAATACCTCGACTTATGTGAACCTAGAGTTACGCAATTTTCAAATCTCGCCAATTCGTCCTCCTCACCCCAAATTCAGACGGAATCAGTGCAAAACAAGATGAGAAATTGGTAACGTGATTATAGAGTTTCTGATCTTGCCAAGCAAATAAACTTAGTAGTGAATAGTGATGACGTTCAAGTACTGCTAGATTCCTACAATCAGGAGTTAACCTCTTCAAGACCACAGCGGAAGGATGACGAAGCGCTTTCCCAGGCCCATACGCTCGGAGAGTATACGCAAGCACGGGACCGGGTGAATTTCCCTGATAAGCCTAATTTCATTTAAAAATTCGTATAAAGTTTTAAATGCAATCAAATACGCTAAAAAACTTACAATTTACTATCATTGATAATATCTGAGTATAGAGTACAAAATTTTTCGCTATATTTAAAAAAACAATTGCGAATTTAAAAAAAATGTTTTCATTTTAATAAAAACAAATTACGAACACTTAAAGAAAAAATTGACAAAAATCCCATATATTTGCGTACGGATATAGAAAATATAAGAAAACCAAATCAACTTGTTCAAAATATAAACAGAAATTCATAGAGTAATAGATCATGAACCTTTAAATGTCCGATTCTCTCGAAAAATCTGAACATGTACAATTGTTTATATTCATAAATATCTCGGATCTAATAAAAAAAACACGGAGCCGAAAGCACATATTGAAGTTCAAAGTTTTGTGAAATGTTATTCGAAAAATAAACGGTTTTTAACCGCCATCTAGTGCTTATAAAAATTATTATAAAAAAGTTCTTAACTCTGACTACACCGGTGTGATCATAGGCCTACGAGCAGGGAAAGCTCAATCACATATATGATACCGTGGAGGGAGAAACGCGTGATCACATATATTTGATCATGGTCCTGAACGGGTTAACAATTAATGAGCCCAAAGAAATGCATGAGCTACAGCAAGACATTAAGGAACTGGAGTCTCTTTAGACCCAGTTCAATCAGAAGATTGAATGATGGTTGGGAATTTGACAGAAGACCTCAGTTTAATTGAAAAAGGATTACAAATTTTTGAAAAAAACTCAGGCTTCAATGAAAAACATATATTTTCAACAAAAAAAAAAAGAATAAAAAAATGATTAACATGCTACGATGAAATTTTAGGAGAGAAGAGAAAGAAAGCCGGCAGACTACATTGTTAGATTTTATGACAACTAATTAGCGATTTTGTATTTATGTTATTTAAGATTTAATTAAACATTTTTTTTCCTAAATTATTATTTTCTTTTGTCTCCGACCCCAACTAAAAATACTTTATATATCTTTATAATCAAAGTTATTCCTCGACTTTCGCGATTCGTTTTACGTGGTTATCACTCAGTTCCATATATCGCGTCACTTCGGAATATTACTGTACAGACCAATATTTATAGTCTGATGGATTTAAATCCGGTTTACTGAAAGGCCAGCCTTCTAAGTCGTGCACATTTTCTTTCAACAGCAGTTGGGATTCCTTCTATTTATGAACGGGAGTCAGAGCAGGTTTATTTTCAGGTGTTTCACTTTTGGTTCTAATATAGTGTATTGATAAACTTTTTTCGTGGTTTTCCCTCCTTTCTCGCAAAAATGAACCTCTTAGGCTTCTTCATAGCTGTCACCCTACCAAATCGTCACGGAAGCTGAATAGTAAGCTCTCTGTACTCACTTTCCCTTCTCCTTAGCTTCTTGGGCATTCCTTGTGAATACACGGTCATCTTGACGGTTGAAAGAATTTCCACACACACACACACATACACATCAAAAAGTGTATCGTTGGTAAGCGAAATTCATCCTTGTCACTGTAGCAGTGTTTTTGCTTTAAGATACCTCCAGCACTTTAATACATTTAAAAGAAGATTACAGAATGTGTGTGTGTGTGTTCTTCCATTACCTATTATTATAAGACCTTTGTTTAATATGCGAACACATTGGTCTTCTAGACACATACATCTCTTTAGAAAGAGTCTTCATTCAACAAGGATTTTGACGAATTCTATCCTGATTGTTTTGACGAGAGCTGATGTTCTCACCAAGGGCATACGACTGCGTCTAGTACAATTTAATTACATTGTTGTTCTTAGGAGAATTCCATTATTGGTTCAATAAAGGAGTAACCTTTTGATATCTAAATGTTGAAGAGCCATAAAAATCATGGTAGGTTTATTCTTGTTTTGATCCTGAGAAATATCTACTTCGCGCTTCTGCTCAAAGTGTTAAAACTCTGATCGATTTAGTGAGTGAGTGAGTGAATATTAACGTCGCACTGTTTAGCTACACGAGGGCTTTTGGCGACGGACCACGTAATTTTGAACCATGGTCAAGTGACATGGACAACACCTGAGCTGGCACCCCCCTCTCCTAACTACCACACCACACCAACGGGAGGACGTTTCAGCTCTCGACAGATTTAGCGTGCATCGCTGCCCTACACGGCGGGTCTTTAGTGGTGCTAGGCTCGAACTCATGACATGCCTGCCATGGTCCGATACCTTAACCACTGGGCTACCGCAGCCCCCTGATCGATTTAGAACAGAATGTGTGAAAAAGACAACGATTATCTAAAAAGTACTGTATATGGCAGGGGTGGTGAACCCTTATGGATCAACGTGCCATTTTTTCTAAAGAAGTGTTTAATGAGGTATAGATGTGCCAAATAATATTGACTTGTTATTAGTGGAAAAATAATAAAACTAAATACTGACAACTCGAAACTCATTATTTACCTCAAAAAATAACTTTTGTACTGTATAGTTGTAAATGTTTTAGTTATACGCGTAATTCAAATTAAAGTAACATTACTGGGATTTCTGTTTTTGCAGATTGGATGATAAATATTTTATATTAAGATTGTAAGATGTTGCTCTAAGTAGAATGCATGCTTAATTGGAGTCATCTGCCAAATGTGTGTGTGTGGTTTCTAAACATTTAATTATTTTTGTTGCAGTTTGCTTCTTTTTTTTGACAAGAGAATTTGTGATTTGTTTCAAAATGCCGTTTTACAGACAATGTTCTGCATACCACTGTTCCAGAACATAATACACGCACCGCTTTGTCGCCTTTATTAACAATGCTATGTTTCTAGATTCACCAAGTTTAAAATTTTCTGTTACACTTACTATCTTGTACTTATTGTTCTGAACTAGCCATGTTGAATAACAGTTAAAAATCGTAAATATCTTTAAAACTTTCAAAAAAAACTTTAAAATACAGTTGTGTCAACGAAATTGACTATGCTGTGGGTAGACAAATTTTGCATCATGAGCAACTGTAGTCCACGACAAAACTAAGGCAGAACAATAACAAACGAGTGTGCTCCCGGTCGCGTTTGTTCGTAATACTTCATAGTGAACATTGTTATTTTAAAATAAAATGCAGCCATTTTGATTGTTGGCGTGCTCAAAATGTTGTGTCGTATGCCACTGATGGCACGCGTGCCACTGGTTCATCATCTCTGGTATATGGTCTTTAACGAATAAATTTAAAATCTTCTGGTGCTTTTGAGTCACAGCAGACGATCTCAAATTTTTGCATCAGAACTTATGGGATAGCTAGGTATTAGGAAGTGCATTCCTGTATTGTGCTATGAACTAAAGTATTTTAATACATCTTCTACATTTTATACAATATTTATGTATTCATATTAATATAGTTACATGTTTTGCCATGGTAGTGAGCTGGTAGGAGGCTTTGTTGAGTCATGAATTCGATACCTAGTACTACTGAAGGCCATTCGCTTAGAAAGGCTGCTGAACGTTAAATCTTTCGAGGTTCAAAGTTCTCTTCTTAGCCTGGGGTGGAGTTTGAAGAGAGGGTTCCAGATTAGGTTGGAGTCACTTGGGTGTGATTTAAAATTACAAGGTCCATTGCCAATAACCCTCGTATTGCTTCAAAGAGTTTGTGGTAAATCAAAGTTAGTACAGTTATACCTGTATGTTGGTTTTTAATTAATTCTCAGAACATATATTTTTTGTAAAAAAAAGACCACATTTATAAAAAATTAGCATGCTAAGAAACCCTTTCTTGCCACTTTCTACTTTGTGATTCTGGAAAAGAGATATAAAAGGAAAATTATACAGCAATAGGTATGTACTCCTACCGTTTTGTAAAACATGCATGACATCCTATCTTCATCTTCCGCTGCCGCACAGTCGATAAATCCGTCACAAAGCATGTGGTCATCTATGCATCGATACCGGCCCATTCTGTCTGGAGTGGGACAAGCAAACCTTTCCAATCCGTCGTCCGAGGGAGCACATTCTAAAAAAAGGATAAAAAATATTCGTGAATTATTCATTTTTACTTCAAAACATTTGGCTTAATGTACAACTCTGATAAACAAATTATTACATAGATATCCAAATAATTTCATCTATAGACACAGCCATTACCGGTCTGCTTTGTCGGGGATTTAAAAAAGTTGTAAGACATACAGTAAGACCCCACTTAACTCGGGGTATACATTCCATCAAAGTAGAGTGTAATATGAAACACAGCGTTAAACGAGGTTATCTCATCATGTAAATAATGGGGTTAGGGGAAGATGGGTAGAAAATTGGTCAGGTATTTTGCCATTACATTTATTAATTATGTTTTTTATAACAATAAAACAAAAATTTATTTCTTACAAATATAGAAACATAGCAAACGAATAAACCTACATAAATAAATAAAATTCTAAGTCAGTATGTTTACATTTCAGATCATTCAGTATCTTCTGTATTTTCAATTTTCTGTCTTTTTACCAAGAAGGTAGATTGATTTAATGGCATATTGCGTTCAATTTCGTCGTCAATCCATATAGAAAGTCGTTTTTCCATTTCCTCTATTGTATTATTTTCAGAACGGGTAATTCTAGTTACAGAGCTTGTCGTAGTTGCAGTTGCCGATGACAGTAATTTTTTTTCTTTATCCTTAAGAATGGTCCTTATTGCTGAAGTTGCCAAATTCAAAGTAGCACCAATTTGATATTGACGTTCACCAGTATCTAATCTTCTAATTACAGTTGAATCTGTTTTTGTGCGTTAGATAAGGACCACACAAAAATAAATGCACAAAAAAATATTCAAAAATTTCATAAATTATTACATATAACAAACTAATTAGTGGAAATACTACAAATTTTTTTTATGCGGTGGATAGAGACCACATAAGAAAAGTCACATTTATAAAATATGCCAATTATTTAAGAAATTTATTTAAGAGTACTTCTATAACAGAATTAATAATTAAATATTACACATGGAAACATTTTAAAAACATATAGTTTCTCATTGTATATACGGATAAGCTTTCACAATGCACATACATAATTCATTGCTACTCATCGTAATCCAAATCCCTGTGATGAATAAGTTCAAACTCGCTTTCGTCACTTGAAGGTACAATTTGAGTTGATTTATTCTTTGGCAACATAAAGTAAGAGATAAGTTTTTGTGACGAAGGTCGAGTCATCAGTTACTTGTAAATGTCACGATAACCAGATATACATGATTGAAGCCCCTTTTGGAATTTTAAACTCCTTTCTTAATTGGTATCTATTTAAAAAAAATGCTTTTCCAATTTGTTGGAAAGCTGAATCTCTGCTTATTTTTATCCGCTCTCAAAGAATCCGGTTCTTCTTGTTCATCTTCATAATCTATCAAATTATTCATAATGTCACTGAATGTTTCGTCTTCAATCAAGCGCGGGCTGCAGGAGCGTTGAGAGAAAGCAAATAAATGCGCATTGTCGGGAGACTGTTTATAAAAAATAAAAAGAGCGTCTTGAAGTGCCTACATTTCAGTGGGTAACGTAAGCCCCCGCATCACGGAGGGGAGGGGCAGGATTCTAGGAGCCTAAGGCCTGATTAAAGCTAAATACGTATTTACCCAATTTATAAATTATTAAAGGCAAAACTTGACTTTTAGGAGGGGGATCCTAACATTCTCCGTACGCCACTGGTAAATAGATAGAAAACATTACAGTGGCAGCAAAGCCATTGAAATCCATACACCTCATAAAAAAAAAGATCGCACATAAAAATTCGCATAAAAAAAGACCGCACAAAGAAAGGTTTTACTGTACTTGCATTTTAGTTTCTAGTGAAATGCCTTTTCTTGTCGCTTTACTTTAGTGTTTTTTATTATCACCCATGATAAAAACTAAAAATCATAATATTTGTTACTGTAGCAATCATTATATCATATAAGTTTATACTTACAATAACGCCAATAAATGTTTGAAACGATAAAAATACGTTCGTATAATACCGCAGGAAAGAAGAAAAACAGATAAACTGCCTCGGATATTGTGAAGCCTAACGCTGAGTGCAATTTCGGAGAATTCCACAATTTAAATAAAAGCGTTAAACCGAAACAGAGCGCTAAGCGAAACAACGTTAAGCGGGGTCTTACTTCTTTTTTGAAGTTATTGATAACTAACAAGTAGCATTAAGCTTTAGATCAGTACTTTTCAAACTATCAATGCTTGCTACCCAATATTCAATCATAATTTTCATCGCGCCCCCCTCCATACAATACCAATATTTGAATTCAATAATATTATACTTTGACGCTAAAACTGCAATACGACTTTCACCTCTTAAATGCCACCGGCGTATATAAACGTTTCGCTCAGCTGATGCATTAATTGCTCCGAACGTACATACACGTCTTTCCAATTTTTCTGGGCACTGCTATCCGTAAAATTATTCCGAAGGCTTTGGAATTCAATGCAATGATCTTAACAGTGTTTACGAAGGACTTACTTATTTCAGGACATTTGCTTGTTTATTTTTTTTCTTCTCACCGCCTCCATTACACCACATATGCGCATCTACATGGAAAACTGTGGAGTTGGGGGGCGAATTGTGTAATTTTTAATCGGCAGTTAAGCTATTATATATAAATGGTACAAATTACCAAGAAAAAAAACTTAAATTTTGTATATAATTTTATGTATGACAAACCCATGAGGTCACCAATAATTATTAAACTTGTTACTAACTTAGTCTTGTTAAATTAATTATCAAATACATTGTGCAGTACTAATACATTTATAAGTGTATTATATCAGTGTAAACGTGTATTTTATTTTTTTATTACGTCAGAATGTATTTTTTTTTTTACTTTCAGTAAATTATTAATTTTTTAAATCTTCTGTTTTCGACTTTTCAATATGCTCACGTCCCCCTCGTAAGGTTCCCCACAGTTTGAGAAACGCTGCTTTAGATGGTATTGAAGTATTGGAAGCATTTATAAATAAGTTAAATCATTTTTCTCTTTCATTTATATCTATTAGCATTTAACACATTTTTGTTTACACTTAAAATAATATAATCCCTCATTTCCATCCCTCCATAAAAAAAAGTATATTTATATCTAAATTTCAACGATTTCACCAAGTTCGCCAATTTCTTTTCAGATCTATATCCGACCTTCAAGATCTATTTAAAGACCTGTTATAAGAGACATCACAGATTCCCAACTTAGAGCTAAAGCTCATATCAACACCAAATCACCGATGAACTTGGATACCATTGAAATAATATCCAACGTAAAGACAAAAATAATAAGAAAAAAAAATCCCTTTCATCTTTAAAAATCCTATCACGGTCTGGAATTTCCCAGGACTTTAAGCTACCCTAATCCACATCGGTGAAAGTGAGACGGTGAGAAAAAATCTCTGTCTAAAGTAAAAATGAAAATAAAGAAAAATCCCTGAAAATAAATTTTAGGTTCGATACACACAGATCTCCAGCAAAGAAAAATATCGGATACACGTCGCGACTGCTTGATCTTTACACCCGTAGATATACGTTATCACATTATTTTTTCGCCAAAAAATCTCATTCCTTCCCAAAATAACACTGCCTCTGAGATAGACGAGATAGGTTTAGTTATCCTCATTGTTTTAAAAGCAGTTGCTATGTCTTACTTTTCTTTGTTGCTTGGCTGTTTTCTTTTTCTTCCTTTTTTCCCTTCTCGATGTTATTTCCCGAGGATATCTTTATTTTGTTTTTGTAGAAGATAAAGGAAGGTGAGGAATTTGAGAAGTATATAAAAAATTTCCTAAGCTGACTAGGTGGTGGGTTGACATTAGATGAAAGTTTTCTTGGTTTTGACTTAGCAAAAAAATAAATTTCGTGACATTTTCAATTCATCAATATTTATTTCAGATGTGTTTATCTTAATATAAGTGATGGAATTTGAACTGAAATTTTGTATGAGTGTCAACTTTTTTGTTTGCTTATGTTTAACATGAACATTATACGCGTGTCAGCGCGAAATCAAGGAAATGATTATTGTGAATTACTTTTCACTTTAAGATATCTACAAAAAATACCAATACATTCAAGTTAGTTTAAAGGAAATTATTTTTAATAAAAATGAAGCAAAATATACATTTGGAGCTATGCAAACACAAAATTAAAGTGATTATGTGTTTATACATATGCATACAAAGAGATAAAAAGCTGTGCAAGCTCCCTGGAACTATTAGACCTACATACTTGAAATTTGGCAAGCATGATTCTTTAGCTAAATAGAGAATCTGATTAAAAAAGGTTTTTCAGAAATTGGATCCGAAGGAAGGGAGAAGAGGGGGTGCATGGGTGTAAAAGATAAATATATTTCATTCTAGAAATTGAAGTCCTTCCCTATATAAATAAAGGGGCGAGTGCTATTAGAAAGATTAACGCTTGGATTTAAATATTTTAATAGTTTAAAAACAATATATAGCTATACAGCATTATGAAATATTCAGCAAAACAGATGGATAACGGCTAGTATATATGCATACATATATCAAAATATGCAAGTATATGTTTATGAATCTGTGAAAAAGTATTTGTTAACGTCACAGTACAAAACAACACTAAAGATATGGGTGACGGATCTCATAATTTTGAATTTAGTTCAAGTGATGAGGACAACACCTGAACTGGCAGCTCCGCTTCCAACTACCACGTCACGCCACACAGCATTCCGAGCCTCGACAGATTTGACGTGTATTAGCCCCTCTGCACAGCGGGTCTCCAGTGGCACTAAACTTGAACTCATTACACGCCTGCCACGAGTCCATGGCCACGAACAATAGGGCACTGCTGCCTTAGAGAGCTGTCAGTAAAGATGCGTTAACACTTGCAAACCGAAATGTTTCCGAACAATTCAACTTGCATGTGTATACTAACCTTTACAATTAATCATTACAATTTTTTCTGCCTCAACACTTTTGCAATATCAAGCAAAAATTATTCTAATTTAATCAGCAAAGCATACAGCCTTTATTTGAAATAACAAATTAAACGCAGCTTTAGCCAAGGAAAGAAAAAAAGTATTACCAAAACTGACTTAATTAACCTATAAGCATGTAATGTATGTACGTTTTTTAAAATACATTGAAAAGTATAAAGTCACACTTTATTTATTTATATCTAGCAATTGTCTCGTCTTTGAAATAAACATTTTTTTAAATGAAAATGCGAGCTATTTTAAAATTTACAGTAAAGAAACTGCTGTTTTATGTGTTTGTTCCAACGAGACTAACTCTTAACAAACGGTACTTGTGCTGCATATTAAATTCCGAAAAGTATTTTAATTTTTTATGCATTCTAGGCAAACACGAAATTAAAGTTGTTGCTGCTTTTAAAACAAAAATTTAGTTTATGAGAATAATGAGAAAAATGTCGTCTCTACGAAACAAATAGCGGGAAAAAAAGATTTAAAGTTGCAATTTACGTTTTAAAGGATCACTGGAAAAAAAGTGTTACTTTGGAGTACACAATTAACAAACGCCGTAATTTATTTGCTGTTTTCCAATTTTACTGCAATATTTTACCTTAAATCGTGAATTAATTAATGACATCGGAGAAGAGGTCTTATATGAAAAATGGTTTTTCGTTTTTGATGTAAAAAGTGCTCATTAAAATGTAAATCAGCATCTAATGTAAATGACGTGAAGGAAAAAATAAACTCTCTAGAATGTACGAAAAAAATGTGTCGTAAACCTATTAAGATTTAATTAACTTTTACTTAATTAATCATATATCTTTTTTATTTTTGAAGAGGAGACCCCAAAATCACTTGAAAGAAAAGTTATCTGCTCATGATCTTTGGTTCTTCTCTAAGTAAAAATATTTTAAATCACAATAAAGTCTTTTCTGGATTTTAAAGAAATAAAATGTCATTTTTGGTTCAAAATAAGAGTGTCTGGAGATTTTATTTTGGTCTTGCAAGCTCGAAAAAGGCAAAAAGAGAACATTCAAAAAACTTTTAAGATCATGCATTTTAATTATCTAAAATGATATCAAAAAAGAAAAGTTTGCTTTCATTTGTCTTCATAATTATTTTCTAAGTAAACGTAGGAGAAAGAAAGCCTTTAGTTGGATTAGTTATTATTTATTACTATAAAAACAAAATTACAAATTAAATTTCTGGGCAAAAATTAATGTATTTTTAAGGAAATAAAAATTTTTTTCAAAAACAAAGCTAATGGCTGCGGTAGCCTAGTGTTTATTGTCCATGGCTGACGCTGCTACGTCGAAGATTCGAAACTTAAGGTATCCGACTACAGTTCGGAACCGTGATTTTAATAAGGCGCATAAATGGATAATTTTCATGATATTTTGTGTCAGATTAGAATATATGTATAAAATTGTTTTAAGGACATTTTGACAAAAAAAAAGTTATTTAAATACAATATTTTGGCGAAAAATGAACTTAGAATAACCTTTTTTTCAAAATGTTCTTCTTTTATAAAAAATGCTTTTAAAATAATATTTTGGTTATATAAAGTAAAGACTTTTCCAGAGAGTCTGGACTATTTTCTTTAAAAAATTCACATTATTTTCAGTTACAATTGAAAAAATTATCGGGGTTATTTTCTTAAAATTTCTCCCCTCTGTTGTCGTAAGACATGGATAAATCCACTTCTAAGTTACATATTACAAAAATTCTAGTTGAGCCTCTGTACAGAGTTCTGAGCGATATACAGGCAAAATATTATTATAATAGAAGCATTTTTCACAAAAGGAGAATATTTTGAAAATGGGTCATTCTATATGTTCATTTTTTGTCAAAATATTGTACTTAAATAACTTTTTATTGCAATAATATTCTTAAAACAGTTTTATATACGTTGCCTAATCTAAGTGACACTAAATATCATAAATATTATCCATTTATACGCTTTTGCAAAATCACGGTTCCGAACGTAGTCGGATACCTTAATGAAGACTAACCGTGTAATGGGGCTGATGCACGTCAAAACAATTGAGTCTTACAGCCCCCACCCTTTAGCGTATTGTGAAAATTTGGGGGGGGGGGAGTACGAGCTTAGGAGTCATCCTCGTCACTTGTACTTGGTTCAAAATTATGAGGTTCCTCGCCCATAGCCTTCGAGTAGCTTTATAGGGAGACATTAAAGAAGAATTCACACTCAAAATAAAGTTAATAATGTCTCTAATAGAAAATATATTCAATAGAGTTATTTTTTAAGAAAATAATACCATAGATTTTTGGTAACACCGTTTTTACTTCAATTGTTGCTTTTGCCCCCTGGTTCGATAGTAACTTCAGATCAAGGCGCACAAGATTTATCGCGGTAATGGATTAGCTGTACGCTTGTTGTTAGCCTTAAGCACCATACAAGTGACAGTATGATTTAGAACCATTCCACCCAAATTTTAAGGGAGAATTCCCTGAGGGATCAAGGGCCTACCACCTCTCATCTCCATCCACAAACCTCCAGATAAGACTTGTGGCTAGACGGCTACTTAGAGTACCCCCATGCAACAAAAGCACTATGTATTTACAAACATCCATGCCTTCTCCGGGATTTGAACACCTGACCTATGTCACAGTAAGTCAGAGTCACTAACCACTATACCAGATGGGCAACTGCTTGCAATTGTAAGATTATACATTAAAATTTACAAAAAATACAATAATGAATTAAACATGAATATATATATATAATATATTGGAAGTTAATTTAAAAAAAATGGATAAAATTGAGAACTTTTTTCATAAACCTGAAGTATAACTTATATTCTTTTCTTTCCCATCAACTAAAACATTAAAAAAATAATTTTTATTATTTATAACATTATTGCTCTTTTTTTGAGATATTTAAGCAAATATTTCATTTCATTAAATAAATGGGTTTAAGTAATAAAAATAATTACATCATAAAACTCTTAAGTCAAGAAAGGAAACAATGAAAGATAAAATAATTTTTCGAGTTTAGTAATAATTGATTAAAAAAAACTGCTCCTTGATAGGGTTTTAGACTTTCTGGTTTAATGTCAGGACACAAGATGTAATATAAAATAATTCGAAACTTTTATATCCTTAATTTTTAACAACTTGCTTTATTCGATCAAATGCTTTCGTTATTAAAATTATTTATAAACATTTTATAACTGAAATAAAACTTTAAAACCATATTTATGCTTTTAATTCGCCTAATATATTCGATTCCTTCAGGTATTTAGATAATTTTTTTCTGCTTTTTATTATTATAGAAATTTTAAGTATCTCGGTGGTATTTTAAATGAAATCATTCCCTTCGAATTCTCAACTTTTGTGTGCTATATTATACTAAAACCCATTAAAAATAAGCCTTTTTTAGAACTATTAAACGCTATAGATATGTTTTTATTACAAATATTAAAAAATGGCATTTTTTAATTATTAAAATTTGATTACAAGAATTAGATATTTGATGGTAATTACAAACATTTTGATGTAAATGGTTATTTAAATTTACATAATAAAGTTAATGATACAGGAGGTAAAAAAAATTAATTTACCTAGTGGAAAATTCTTTATACTACAGGTGAAAACTAATTTTTTGCCATAGAATGCCATGAAAATAAGATTATTTAACTAACGCACCAATTATTTCCGAATTCATGAATTATGCATTATAAAAATGAACAAAAATAAAATATTTTATATTCGCTTCAGTGCCTCCATTAGCCGAACCACCGAGATAATTTTATGATTATTTAATATTAATTCGGAAAGAGAGAGAGAGCCATGATTACTAGCAGTTTTTTTTTCATGCAATATAAAAATTAAATACATTATCTCTGAATTCTTTTTGCTTGATGAAAACATCTGTTCTCTTCCGGAAAGAAAAAGATTGTAAAATAAAATAAAAAAAGAGATAAATGATTAATACAGTAGAGCAATGCTTCTCTCAAACTTTCAATATTTACAACTCAATTTTCAGTCATAATTTTCGTCGTGTACCGCTTCTTACAATAACAATGTATTGAATACAATAATAATGTACTTCTGACTTGAATTATAAACCGTAGAAATTGACAAGATAAATATTAAGTTTTGTATATAATTTTGTGTATGACAAGCCCAAGGGAGCCACTAATAATTTCTAAACTCATTTTTAATTGAATATTGATAAATTAATTCTCAAATACTTTGTGTAGTACTGATACTTTTATAAATATTGCATATTATATCAGTGTGAATGTGTATTTCACTTTTTATTACATCGGAATGTATTTTGATTTATTTCATTTCAGTAAATTTATAATTATTTTAAATCTTTTATTTTCGATTTTTCGATATGCTCGTGCCCCTCACGTAGAGTTATGAAGCCCCCCTAAGGGTGTTCGCCCCATAGTTTGAGAAATGCCGCGTAGAGTTCTGAAAACTCGAATTAATGTGAACCGAAGAATGGATGAGTTTTTAAAAATACCTTGTAATCGAGAATGGGATTGAAAAAAGAAAAAGAATGAGTGTTTCCTCAGAAAATATTGTACTACACTTATATGTATTAATTGCTTGAAGATAGAAGAGATAAACTGTCCAAATACCCCAAAGGAAAAGTACGCACTTTATGAAGGCATAGAACACATTTACTACATGAAAACGAAAATGAATGAATATCTGATCAGACATCTCTCTGAAAAATACTTTATGAAGCCATAATTCTACCAATAATGAAAATTGTGACGGGTTCACGCGTTTTTTCATGAACATGTCCTTTTGGGTTCTTTGAGGCCAGAATAAATGACAATTCTTTTCCAACCAACCCGAGGAGTAAAACGTGAAGGAAAGATGCAAGTTAGGAAGCTTTTAAATAACAGAAGTTTAGAGTAAGCGAGGTGGTACTTGGGGAGTGTTATGTTAGTACGTGCTACAAGTGTGAAGAGTATTTCGAGAAGTTAAGTGACAGTCAAGGGAGGTTACCCGTGACATAGAACCCTTAGTCAAGGTGCATACACTTGCACGCCAGTGAGCCGCTACTTCAGCTAGGATCAAATAGATTCATGTTTCGCCGAACATTAAGGTAGGAGTTACCATTTAAATATTCGGATCTGTGTTTATATTGAAATTGAGCTCAGGCGAGTTAGTTATTGATAATGGTCCGGGTTACTTTATTTTGGTATTATATATTGTGTAGCCACCGTAGACTCTCTCATATATCATATTATTACCTAATCTCTTATTGGTTTAAGTTAAGATCTTAATAAAGTAATATTAAGATTATGGCAGCTTCTGGTTCTTCATTTATTCCTACACCTCTAGCTCAAGCTGATAATCTAGGAGAAGGGCACCCGAAGGGGGCGTCCTTACAAAATTAAGTAGCCGACTTTGCAAAAGGCTACTTTTTTAAAAAGAAATTAGTAATGTACAGTTGTTTTCGGTACTGCACTCGGCGTTTTGCTGCTTCATCACAAAGATGACAAAGGAAAAGTAAGTCTCTTACCGACGCACCTTATTCTAAAATACTGGCGATTTCGACTGCCTTTAGTTCCTTATTATGTGATATCTGAAGAGTATGTACACTCCACATGATTTTGAGGGACCTTGAACGGGTCTGTACATTTTTCGAACTGCAAGGGAATGCCCGAGTTATTCGGCCTGCCGCGTTATCGAATACCGGGTTTTCGGGGGACTCTACTGTATATAAAATATTTTCCTGCATCCATTAAGTACCGCATGTTTAAAAAAAACAAATGTATTTAATGCATAAAATAGACAGTTTACGTAAACTTTCGTTCCTGTTTTTACCAGCAATGAACTTAATTTTCAAAAATATAATAGAATAGTGAAAACTTTCTCCGAATAAGACATTAAAACAAAGGTATACCTTATTGGATTGAAATAAAACTCAGACAGTTAATTTGGGACAAATAGATTGACTCTCTCGAATATTCTCTTACATTTTTGTTTCAAAAAGTTTACACATTGTTTCTTATGAAGCAACGGTTTTTCTTCACAGCATGTTTTTTTTTGTTGATAATACTTAAATCTAATCTATTTTTTCAACATATTCTTTTTCGCCCTTTCTGTTTAACTAATGTTAGCAATATGTGCAATAATAAATTATATCATCCACTTTCCCATATTATTTATCAATTATTCATCCGCAAAAGAGATAAAATGTATTTTTCGAAAGATTTTATCTATTTATGATCACTTAATTTATAAAATATTTTTGAAATTGTTAATTTTTCACTTTAACCGTCTATTCTTAGCTATTTTATAGAAAACCTAGTTATTTCATAGAATAACTAGATAAAGTATGATATGTTTCATCCATTATACACTCGAGCTGACTTGCCTAGTTATTTCATGAAATACCTAGTTATTCCATGAAATAACAGAATTATAAACTTTAATGGTAACATCTACAAAAGAATAACCCATATCTTTGTTAAAATCAGACTGTCTGTTTTCTTTACGAAAAAAATAAATAAATAATTTTGCTGTGCTTCTTGTGATTTGGCAACTTTCTGTTTACCTCTTTAAACAGTCAGACATAAATACTTTAAAAAAATAACTCTGTGTAAAGATATACAGTAAAAGTATAACGATCGCCAAATATAATAAGCTAGTGTGTTAATATCAGGTTACCTATCAAGATTGAAATCCTCATTATATTCGCTAGATTTCTCTCAGAAAATAACGATCCTAATATGTTTGTTTTCCTGCCATTAGCAGTTGTGTAGTAGAGCGTACAAATGAGAAGGGTATTTTAAAAACATTTCGAAAAATCTCGGCACATTGTTCAAATTGTTGTTTCGTAGGAATAAAAATTGCGCTCCGGAGTAAAAACACAAGGAAATTATAATGACCCAGAAGGGATGGAAAGTGTAAGGAATTGTATTTTTCAGATTGGTGCAGTTTTCTTTCATTTTTACATATATTTTTTTGTATCTCAAAGCGAGAGGGAAAAAGAAGATAGGTGGAGGAAATTTTTGAAATGGAGAGTTTTCTTTTAGTGATTTTCTCTTCCGTGATTGAAATCGGGGAATGTTTTTTTTTTCTTTCTGAATTTGAAACTTAAGAATTTCACGAAGAGCTTTCGATATTTGGAAGATTATTTTAGAAGTAATCAGGACTAACAGCGCTAGACGGCTGTTTTCTTTCCATAAACAGCTCATAGCAAGCTTTTTGCAGTAATAATTTATTTTTAGGTTTATTTATATTATTACAGACTGAAGAAAAATGCATATTTATCACGCAATTGCTAAACGAAATTTACGGAAAAATTATTCAAGTGTGTATATTAAAGCATATTTAATTATTATTTTTTTGTATATGTCTTGGATAAACACCAAAAAACTCAACATCTGTTATTTTTCTTGCAGCAATACTCTCTTTGTGGGAATATTAAGTTTTACTGGCAAAGTTCGCTTCCCAGCGGGAAATTGAAATACTTGATTTGAGCAGCTATGGAAGGTAGGACCCGTTTTATATATACTACTTTATAGTCCTTGGTGACAATATCGCCAATGAATCATCGAGAAGGCTTTATGATCGACCCCTTTTCAACTTATCCTTCTATAGACCTTCTGAATTGAAACTTTGGAATTTCATGGACAAAAAGTCTTCCAGATTTGGAGGATTATTTTAGGAGTGATGTAAAACACCAGGACTAATATTTCTGCTCGAAGTTTCTATAGGCTATGTAAAGGACCTATAAAACAAAGGTCAGATCAATTCAGAGGAAAGTTCAGCCAAGATCAGAAACTGTGTGTGTTGACTATGACAAGAGACATAGAACTGATCTGCCTGAGATCCTGCAAGTAAAGTTATTCCAGAGAGACACTTCTGTGGAACGTTGTAAAACTTGTTTTTAACAAGTGCGTTTTGTACTATTGTAAATCTATTATTTTTCAAATAATTAAGAGTCATTGGTTGCTTTTCCTCACTCTAATTTGCAACAATTCAATGAAAAGTCTTCGAATGAAAAACTACATGAAAGCACAATTTAGGGACAAGAAAATTTCATATTTCAGTTTATTAATGCATATAGTGGAAAGTATCACACACACACACACACACGCACGCACGCACGCACGCACGCACACACACATGTAAAAATTATTTAAATTCTTTTCTTTTTAAAAATTAAGACAGATCTTAAAACTACAATCTTTGAATATTTAAAGCTCGTTATACGTTTCTTTTATTTCGACAATTTTTTAAAAAGAAACCTCGAAAAAATCTTATAGCAAAAAATGAATAGCATATTTTTGCTAGTTTTTACTCTGTCAGAATCTAAGCCCAAAATCTTCAAAGCAATTCCACTCTCAGTCTACAGCATCAATTTCATAATTCTACAATTTACTCTGATTTCTTAAAAAAATATTATTTATCTTTGAATTGTGTTTAATTATTCAGTATGCTATACAACATAAATTTCTGAAAGATGACTAGATTATATATATATATATATATATATATATATATATATATATATATTAAATATAATGTACCTATTCCAAACAGAAAAGTAGTGTAGAAAAACCTATTTGTATTAACATTAGGATATGTAAGAAATGGGGTTTTTCAAATATTCTTTAAGCACAGTGTGATAAATTTTCGATTACAATTCATGACCACCAAACGAAATTGAGTTGAGAAATTATTCATTCAAATAAGTTAATTCAATATTTTTGAGAGAGAAGTACTAACACAAATGTAATACAAGTTTTACAAATGAATATCCTAATTTTTAAGGATTTGATGAGTTTTATCATTAATTAATTAATTTGTGCGGCTTTTTCTTGTGCTCGTATTACGTCATTTTATGATTTTTTTAATCTAATCTGTATAATTAAACATCCTCTAGTCAATTTATATTTATCCTCTAAAGTTAATGAAAATAAGTAGAACTGAAGAAAATTGCATCATCCTATTTTCTTTATAAGCTTTCTCTCTAAGAAGTTAAGAGGTGAGATAATTGACAGGAGAAATTTATTAAGTTGTTACCGCTTAAATAACAATATCTAATAATTATATACACAATTTTATGTACAATAATACAAGAAGTAGAGACTGGAAATTAAAAAAAGATTGTAAAACTTTTAAGATAAAGTATAAATATGTATTTCTTTTACAAAGTTCCTTTCTTTTTTGTATATTTTTATATTATAATCTATTATAACATCAAAATACTACAATTACTGGTTAAATAGTTTAAAAATTGATTTTTAAAATCAAAAAGTAAACTTAACATAGAAATTTCATCATATATTTTTGTAATTTTTAGTAACTGCACATATTTCTTCATCTTTGTAGAAAAAAATAAACTCTTTCGATGTTTATTTTTCTGCGATTTTAGTGTCTCAAAATGAACTTTATAAATACACGTGTGTGTTGAACAGTTCCAGTGTAGTAAAAATGTTTAGTGTGTGAAAACGGTTTTTATTACGAAATGTAATAAAAAGGCTTGAAATTTCACGTATATTGGAAATATTTTTATTGCATTTGGATGGAGATATCACATCTGAAAGAAACTTCAAACACAATTGATTCTAATATTTTTTTATTTCTCGTAGCCACCTTTTATTTAATCTTAATTGTATATTAATTTCTTCGAGTAAAAACAATTTTATTTTTAAATAGTTTTGTCCCCGGAAAAAAAAAGCAATTTGATTACTGTGTTACATTTCAACTGAAAATAATCACTATTTTTAAATATTAAGAATACAAAAATAGAATTTTAATATTCTAGGAAAGAAAGTACAAAATATTAAAAACAAATTGAAGATATAAACCTTACAAAAAGCGATAAAAGACTCAAAATTCCTTTATATTTTTTTTACTTACTAAAAGTTTAACTAAATTGTTTGTAATCTTACTCAGTCTTCAGTAGAACTAAAATAGGATTGTAAATTGAATTTTGACATTAAATACATGAGGATTAAATAAAACACTTGAAGCATTTATCCCTTGAAAGAAGATAATTGATTTGAATGTTATTCAGTTATTCTTTTAAAATACAGCTAAAAATATGTGCAGAAAAAAATATGAAATATGAAGAACGCTGCATCAGTTTACTTTACTATATATACATGTATCAAAGTGTTTTGTTTTTGGAAAAGTTTTTGTAATTATAATTGCTTTGTTATTATTTTTATTACCACCAACATTTATTTATAGAAATTTTGTAATACTATATAGATTTGCATTTAGGAAATAATTTCTATTTATACTTTTGAACAATAAAAATAAAAATTATATATATATATATATATATATATATATATATATGATTAGCTGAGAAACTTTATATTGCTTAAATAATGATAAAGTCATTGAATACAAGAATATTAAAACTAAATAAAAAAGAATGACAAGAATTCAAAGAAAAGGTTGATTATTCGAGGAAATTGATTTTTAAATTTCTAGTTTATAAGTAATGATGAAGCACAAAAGACATAATCATGTATTCTTTTGAAAACAGCAACGAATAATTGAAACTTTTTGTGTGTTTCGAATAATATTTCAATTAATTTTCAAATGTTTTGTAAACAATAAATCCGAAAAGCGCTTAAAAATTAAACTAGTTTTAATTATACTAAGCCTAGTTTTAACTATACTACACTCGTATATATTAGTATGATTATTATTTCTATTTAATACAATGTTTCAAATTTATAAAAACTGGGGTTGTGGGTACATCCTGTTCGCCAACCGGACCAAACCCATTGTAGAAATTATACAACTGTCCATTCACATTGCTCAATTTGTAAAGCTTCAATTTACATGAAATGAATGGACTTTTAATTACTTTCTTTTGCATTTATTTCATGATAAAAAATTGTGACATTCACAGGAAACGCCGTCCCTTGCATTATAATGTATTTCCAAAAGAAACATGGGGAAACATGGGTGATACAGCCAAACTGGCATAATTTTTGGCGACCATATGGATGCTTCCGGAAATTACTGAATAAATCTATAACATCACGATCTATGACGTAAGTGAATTTTTCGAGAAAGCGCTAGGCAAATCATCCTAGGCACTCCTCTTCAGTTCGTTGAACTTTTTATGACCTTTTAACAAACTATACCTTATACATAAATAAATTTATTACACAGCATCATGAAAAACTTTGTAAAATATAGATAGATCTAAATTCCCCTGTGCTTTAGTTCCTTTAACCACACAGAGCTTAGCGTTAAGCTTTATAAGCAAAACAGTTATCAACCAGATTTGAGAATTAAGAGGATGAATCAGTGTTGTACTTGTTTTTAACTTCGTATGCTTGTTTTTAACTCCATTCTATGTTTTTAATTCCACTAGCGATCTGCAGCATAGAGAATCTAACGCATGTTAAATATTCTGAAACTAAAACTTCAAATGGTGGTATGGTGTGGAAGTTATGAGAATGTAGTGCCAGTTCTGGCGTCATTCTCTTCATTTTATCGTGCGATTCATCTGTTATGCTTCCACTGATCAAATAAATTCAATATTAATAAAAAAAAAAGTTTTTCTGATAAGTATCAAAAAGCTTAGCTATTAGGTTAACTTTCTAACAATAGGTTATTTTATTACGAAATACAGAAAATGGGCAGTAAAGCACTTTTCCAATGAATTTAGTCATTATATAATGTTAGCAGCACGTGTAAATTATTTACTTAAAGAAAATACACATTAGAGAAAAATTACTGTGCGCAAGACATAAAACAAGCAGTGAGAAGTATAACAGTATTGTTTAAAACAAAGATAAATAAACAATCAGTAAAAAGAAACTCACATTGAGAATTAAAAAAAAACACTAAAACACATAACATAGAAAACAACACATGAAGGAACACTAAAAAAGTTGAGAATAAAAAGTTATACGTATTGAGAGTTCATCAAAATTATATTTAAAAACATCAAAAGACATTTAAATTATCAAGCTCATCAGAAAGCTTGTTAAAATGTTATAAAATTTATATAATGTGAAGTTATCTATGTAATTACAAGAAATAAAAGCAATTGTTTCTTAATCTTCTTGTTGTTTTAGAAAAAAGAATTCTGCTTAAAATAGGAAGGAGGGAAAGCTTGACATCTTTGGGAAATGGAACTCGAAACGTTCTTTCATCCCGTATCGAAATGTATTTGGGCCTTGTAGTGGAGAGGCTTGGATTGAGAGGGAGCTTCCTGATTAGTGGACTGGAAGGAGCAAGGGGGTGTGGTTACGCGGTAACTGCTTTGGAAACATCCGATGTGATGGAATTTTTTTTCACTGTAAGTGGACGAGAGACTCGTTTGCTATTGGTCAAAAAGAGAACCAGTGAGTTAACACTCTATTCGCTGCCTTGAAATTATGGAATAGAAATTGATTGGAAAAAAGTGCTTGCCTGAGTAGGTTGCAGATTGAGAATAATTTAAAATTAAGAAAGGAAACATGAAAGTAAAATGAAAAATTAGAAAATGGTAATTCACCGTGAGGGAATGACGCAATTAGTTACTCGGGGGGATTATACGAGTCCAGAAGGACTCTTCTGGGGGATTGTAATTTTCAAGATTTAAGACATTAAAGTTATTACAATTTGGGCAGATTATCAAAAAATTTAATTGCCATATATTGAATATATTTTTTAAAACGATAAATGCTAATAGCTCTGTAAATATCTCTGTTTTTAGTGTATCTACAAGCCTTAGTTATATTCTTTAATAAAGCATTTTGGGCATTTTCTAAAACTTTAATGTTTGAATTAGCTGCATAGCCCCACACAGGGCAAGCGTACGTTAAGATGGGTCGTAAAACAGCAGTGTTGAGAAGTACTTTGTTGTAAAATTTCATTTGAGAATTCTGGCAAATTAAGGGGTAAATTGAGCGCAAGGCGTTCCGGAATTTTTCACGCGCGTATAAGATGAATTGTTTCCATGATGAATTTTCGTCTAGGTGTACTCCTAGGTACTTCGTGCTCTTAGACTAGTGTAGTTGTGTGGAATAGAGGGTTGGCGGTGTGACTGGTTTCTTTCTCCTGGTGAAGAGTACGGCTATTGTTTTATCTACATTAACTTAGTTTTTATTTTCCATGTGTTAAAAAAGTTTTCAAGAAGATGTAAGTGCGAGTTGAGTGCACGGATGATAATGTCGTGATTTTTATAAGTAATCAATCATATTAATTTAAAAAAAAAAAACTGGAACACACAAAAAGATTTTATTGCGATTTCAAACATTCAAGATATCTAAATATTACGTGAATAAGAGATGATAAATCCTGCCACTAAAAAGAATATGTTTATTAAAAAAAATACGTCATGAGCCTATTTTACATTTTTATAATTTTAAATTTAATTTTTATTATAAAGGTCCCACAAATAAGACTGCTGTTGTAAATGAAATGTTAAATGAATAGATGGCGCTGCAAATCATCTGAGCTGTACTAGCTTGTTGAGACAGTTACGTAATGTTTTTTGTGCCGTATATCTGTCGTCTAAGAGTATCGTCTAATAAACCAAAATGTTTAAAAGGATGGACTGAATCATTGGAGTTATTTAAAAATATAAAGGATATAATCGTCTTACCAACCAAAGGAGTTAAGAGTTTAGGAAATATAATAGCTGCAATATTCAAGATTCGAGCGGATAGTGTTGAAATATAGAAATTATAGTCAACATAAAATCCTCTACTTTTGCCTTTGTAAACCCCATGTTTAGTAATGCCTTTATGTATTTTTAAGATAATTGCCGTCTTTAGTGCAACCTGAAGAAAAATGTCGATTTTTTTTGAAAAAATAAGCACACAAAGAAATGAAGTAAACTATTATTTAAACAAGTAGAGTGTTAATTATCAATATTAATAAACCTTTCGGCAACAAAACTCTGAATTTAAAATCAAAAGTTTAGTAAAAATACATGTAACAAGTAATATAATTCTTTTTTTAAAGTCAATTCCTACTTAGATCAACAGAGATCAACAAAGAAAATTTTATTTTAGCTACTTTTTATTAAATAGTTACAATTAATATAAATATGTATATACATAGGACAGAATCACAGTATTAAGGGGTAATTAATTTTTATTAATTATCATTAAAGTATCGTATTGTCATCCAAAACAATCGTGTATATAAAATTTCAGTTCAACTGAATGCTTTAAAACGTGAGAAAAAACCTTTTCAAGTTTTGATACAAGTCGCCAAAAATGATGCCAACGTGGCTGCATTTGTAATTCTTTAAAAAATTAGTTTTAATCTATTATTTTTTATTAAATTATAATTAAACTACTGTATTGTCATCCAAAATAATCATGTATATAAAATTTCAGCTCAATTGAGCGTTGTTAAATGTATTTTATTAACGATTGAAAATTCCACCAAGATAAATAAATAGATATATAGAGAGTGTGAGCTAATAGTAGGAATTGAAAAATGTCCACAAAGAGAATAAAAACACCAAATAAATATCATTTTGATTATCATATTTATATCACCTAATTCTATTGTTATTTGTCAGGAGTTTCGACTAATACTTAATATTTGCTCAAAAAATAATCAAGTAGCTGTCACAACAAAAAAAAGTCCAGTTCGTAAATCTTTAAAAAGTTCATTTCTAATAGCGCATTGTTATTATTAGAACATAATTCTAAAAATTCTTCTTTTTGTAAATAGTTGGTAACTGCAGAAGAAAGAATCCCATTACACCAACAACTAACCAATGTGTATTTTTCCTGGACAGATAAAATAATAGTGATACAGATCTTTTCCGAGGGTATTGATGTTTATACTGGCGGCAAGTTAAGTGGAAAAAATGTTAACCAATAGGATCATGGTAACTGAAATGTCCGAAGTTATACAAACAGGGGAAAAAGTAAAGTAATTGTTTGAATGGATCAAATGAAGAAAATTCGCAACGATATTTATTCTTAATAAAATGGTGAAAGAAAATAATTACTACAATCGATTAAGTTTCACAAAATAGTACTTTTAGCGAGAAAATAAAGAAGGCTAATTTTTATTAATGATAAATATAAAAATATTAAAAAAACAGAAAAAGAAAGAAAAAAACATTGATGAGAATTTGATTTTAACATTAATTTAAGTCCGTTATTATTTTGTTTATTATTATAAAAAATATATTAGAGTCTAGCTCTTTCAAACTTATTTCGTTGTACATGTAAAAAGAATAGTTAGTATAGTTGATATATATTATTGTATTTTGTATAATGTATATTGTATATTGTATAAAGTATTTTGTTTGTTTACTTTCAGTAAATTAATAATTTTTTAAATAACCTTTTGATTTCGACTTTTCAATAAGCTCGCTCCTCCTTTGTAGAGTTATCACGCCCCCCAAGGGTGGCGAGCCCCACTGTTTTAGAAACACTGCCTTATAAGCTTCCAAGAAGAATTATATGTATTATAAAGTGTTTACAATAAAGTGATTTATAAGGTAATAAGGTTATAATATTCAGGTGAATTTTAAGGTAATAAATCAGGCACAAAAGAAAAATGGTTTCCATAATGAAAAAGTTCTTTTTTAGAAGTTAATTATGTTTAAGCTAATTAATGCATGAAATTAAACAAAAAATTAATTCACTTTGAGTCTCCTTAAAATATTGATATTAATTTTGTCCTGAGTTGATGAATATTGTGAGAAATATATATATTAAGGGAATATATATATATTATTATACATTAAAAACTTAGCGCTTCTGATAATTCTTTGAAATAAGAAAATCTCGCTGAAAACTGTGACTGATCACTCGTGTTTATTTGTAATACTTCATATTGAACATTATTATTTTGAATTAAAATGCAAACCATTTTGATCTGTGGCGGGCCCAAAATATTGTATCGCGTGCCATGAACGGCACGTGTGTCATTGGTTCTCCATCCCTGACCTAGTGTGTCATAGATTCTTGGAAATCCCTAACTTCCCCAAAGGGAACTTTAAGCTCCTCTTTCCTATGCGATGGGGAAATTCAAACAGTTAAAAAAGAAATAATTAATTATTTCGTTTGTCACTGTGGCAACTGTAATTTTTGTTCCGATTTATTTTTATTTAATCGATTGTTGTATGTAGCGTTCTCGTCCGATTTTGTATTTATTGTTCTATCAGTTGTTCTATATGTTTCGTGGTTTGAAAAGTTATGGAAGAAAATTTTGTAATCCCTGTTTGCAATTGAAGAACACAGATCTCGGAATAAGGAAATATATTACACATGTGGTATTTCATCTATGAAACATATAACTTAAGAATCATAAGTTTTGCAAATATATTTTACGTCTAATTTTTGAAAAAAAAATGATGCCAGCATGGTTTTTATTTTTACATAAAAAGGAAAAAGTGAAATCTAGTGAAAAAAAAGTCATACATCAGAAAGAATAGGAAATACACACAATTAAAATAAATTCGTGTTTAGAGTGTCACTTTCAAAATTAAAAGTTGTTTTAAAGTTGTGTTCTGGATTTATTAATTAATTATTTAAGTGAATAGTTATAGAAGCATATTTTACGATTAAAGAGACATATTTGTTCCCTACTAACATAAGCTGCACACAAAAAATTTAGTTCAGAATTTCTCAGTTTTTTTCAATGAATAAAATCAAGGAGTTGTGTTAATGCTTTTTTCTTATGCATTAAGGGCTATGTATAACTGTAACATAAAACCTCATTTCTTATTGAATAAATAATAAGGATCGAATTTGCAGTATTTTAGAAGCTGCCTTAAGAAATAGGATCGAATGTTAATGGGAAAATGTAAATTGCAGATTATTAAAAAGAGTTAAGAATAAAAAAGTTCTTTGAGACTAGAAACTTATTTATATTTCAAGTCAAGTTTTAAAGAAAAAGTTTTATACATTAACTATATATTATGTTATTTTTCAAGTTATAGCGACAATGATTTATTGCTGAATAAGGGAAACAAGATTTAAATTTAAGTACTTTTTTCTGTATAAAAGGTATGAAATTAATGATAAACATCGATTAATTTACCGATAAATAAATATCAATGATGTAAATCTCAATGAAATATATATCGATTAAGTAAATATCGAATATATATCCTTACTAACATTATAAATGTGAAAGTATTTTTGGATGTTTGTTCCTTTTTCACTAAATACAACTGAATGGATTTTAATGAAACTTTACAATGATATTGCTCATACATCAGCATAAAACATAGGCTATAATTTATAGTGATATTGTGTGAAGTCTCCAAAATCTAACGATAATTGTCAAGTAAGTAGGGAAAAATTCTGCCATCTGCAAAAAATCCCACCACAGGATATATCTATCTTTTATGTGGGAAGCAAAACTTTCCTGTTTTGTTTTGTCTACAACAGGCGCCAGAAGCTGAGAAGGCTTGAACAGTTGGAGCGTGAGGTAGATTACAGTTTCAGCATAAAATAAAAACAACAGAAAGTAATATTTACGTATTACAATTCTAGCTATAAATTATTTACACTATTTTAAGTGTTCATTACACAAAATCTATAACAATGTGTTTCGTTTGCTGAGCAGATATCAACTTAAGAATGTATTTTCAAAAATCAACCCACAAGAGAGTTACGGAGAGTTAAAAATAAAACAAATCCATTTTATCAGCTATTAGATCTACAGACATAAAATTTAACAAACATGTTTTTTTGTTGTTGTTCATCTGAGATATGCAAAAAGCTTTTTTTTTTGTTTAATGTGCAATTCACGTAAAATTAACTCATTAAAAACTTCTCTATCCTTCAATCTGTATTGTTTAATTTTTTAATTCACCCGTGTGAAGAACGGGTATACCAGCTAGTATATATATACACTTGCCTCCGAAAGTCTGCGCACGTGTTTATGCTATAATTACTATTAAAATCTCGCTTTAGAAAATCAAAATACTTGTCAGCAATTCTCCAAAATTTCCTTATTCAAACAACACAAACGAAATTCACATTAACGAGAAAAAACAAGAATAACCACCAAATAATCACCAACCATCCGTGACAAAAGTCTGCGTAGACTTACAAAATAGAGCTTTTAAAGATCTTTTA
Source organism: Trichonephila inaurata madagascariensis (assembly GCA_019973955.1). NCBI lineage: Eukaryota > Metazoa > Arthropoda > Arachnida > Araneae > Nephilidae > Trichonephila > Trichonephila inaurata. Next base: position 235,025 of record BMAV01005339.1, read on the forward strand.
TTGTAAAATAATTGCACGAAATCGTGTTTTTAAGTAATTATAAGCTTCTTTTACGATTTATTTAGGATTTGAGATTTGACAGCTTTCATGGTTCTATGTCATCCAACAGAATAAAAATCGATATATTTTTGAAAGAAAAATCACCATAGATCTTCAGAAAATGGGAAAATTTTCTCAAATTGGTAATAGGAGACATTCATTGATTCAAAAAGTGTTCATAAACTACAAATCAACTAAAGTTTTAACGTCCAAGCCAAGATCTGGCCACCCGTCTCGAGTGCCTATTCAAGAATCTTGCTTTGTAATACGCTCTATAAAAATAAATCCAAGACTATAAGCTTCACAAATAACTAAAGTGTAGCTGAGATATTGCAAAAAAGTGTGACTTTAATTACAATTTGAAGAAAACTGAAAAAGGATGACTATCATGCCCGAGTTGCACTCTAGAAGCCATTCATCTTTCGAATGAACAGAGCTAAGATAATGACCTTTGCCAAAAACACCTAAATAGAACGCATATTTTTTTAAAAAACTGTAATACATTGAATTGAAAGAAATTTTTGTAATTTAGCATCAAAATGCTCAAAAACATGCGTGCAAAAATTCCTTGACAGATCTTAAGAAATACAATCCTTTTCCGACTATCAAACAAGGAGGCATAATGTTTGGGGGTGCATTAGAAGCCTTTCGGCTGGTAATATGAAATTAGTTGAATCGATAATGCACACAATTGATTACTTGAGCTTATTGAAGTAAAATATCAGAGTATATGCCGAAAACTTTGTGGTGAGTAATGATTTTTACTTTGAGCGGCACATAGGTACCAAGCAAATGGCTCACATTGTGAAGCCATGGCTGTTCTGACCTGTCCCACATCAGTTCCGAAAGTCAACCTAGTCCCCAGACTTAAGCACAATACAGAATTGGTGGGATTTACTCGAGTGAATAATCAGGGAGAACGTAATAACATCCAAGGGAATGCTCAAATATGTCAGAGAAGAAGAAAGGAACGAAATATATATCAACAGATGAAACAACTTTGCTAGTTAAATCCGTGCCAAATATGTTGAGAGAGTTATAGAAAGAACGGAATAGCTTAAAAAGTATTAACTTTAAGTTACAATCCATTATTGTAAGGTTTTTTTCCAGTGTACGCAGACTTTTGACGCACACGATTTGTGTCGTTCTCAAGTTATAAATATTTGTATTACTTTATGTAATATTCAGGTGATTGTTGCTTATACTATTTGAATTAACGACGTTAGAGGAATCAATAAAAATAGTATTGATTCAGAACGACTTCCTTTAATTAGCGATCTTTGCACGAATATGAAAGATAATTGCCTTTACGCAGACTTTCGGAGGCAAGTGTATATATTGCTGTACTCAAGAAGTATAAGTCATATCATCTACTTTATTGAACCAATTTTAACTCTATACTAGTAAATACTAGTAGGTTATAATTTTATCGTTATATTTTAAAATAGTATAGTGTATTTTATTTATTTGTTTTTAATTTCTTATATTTCTTCTTATTTCTTCTTATATCTTTCCCTATGGCTCAGAGTATGGGCAAATTACAGGTGAAGGTTGGCTAGCCCCAAAAGTTTGCTTAAACTTGCAATCTTGGTTTCTAAGCGCAAGAATTTGCTATTGTACTATCGTGGCTAATATTTCCTACTATCTTGAACAGCTATACTTAGGTTTTATAGTTAATTGTATATATTTATGGATTATATATATATATATATATATATATATATATATATATATATGTATGGAGGGATGTATTAAATAAGAATTGATTAAGTAATATCGCGATTAAAACATCGATATCTTATAATTTTAAAATATCGATTAATGGATTTATTACATAGAACATCGACAGAAAACAAAATGATAGGAAAACAATATCAGAATATGATGATGGCAGATGATTAAAAATTTCATCTTACATATTACCAAGAATGTAAAATTACGCATCGAATGATTAAAGCTGAAAAAAATTCCTTTAATGTCAGATATTTATCCATAGCACAAAATAAATCGTGGAACAACAAAAATATTTGGCATTCTTGTTCAATACAGAAACAACAGCAGTCCGCTGTCAACTGTACGAAACTATGCAAAATAATTGGTCCTCCTTTTTGTACAGAACGTACGTAAGAGAACTTTATTGACAATTAAAGAGCTTCCTATTAGAAAGAGTTGTCGTCGGGAATATTAAGTCGTGTTTAGAACAGTGCATTACTTCACGATCCAAAACATTATTAAAGCGAAAAATAGTAAAAACATTTTTTTACCGTGAGATATACGAGTATTTACGCTACAAAGATACTTGTAACGATTTTCGATATCTATTTCCTGAAAATATGTTGCCAATAAAAACTGTTTGGTTTTAAACATATTGGGAAGCTCGAAATTGATTGCAGAAAACGATAAAAGAAGAGATTGATTTCGTTTTAGAAGGATAAATAATCTAAAGCTTAAAAATAAAAAATAAAAAAAATCAAATGTAGAATAAAGCATTACGGAAAGTTTCAAAAGAAAAAAAGAGTGTTCTGAATTTGAGAAAAGATTATTAAAACGAAGAGCTATTAAATATATTCTATACAAAATCTTAGAAATACAGTGTGATTATAATTAAATGGTATGATTTCAAAACTCTCTCCAATTTTAAAATTACCAGTCAAAATGACTTGATATTTTGCCAGAACAATCGTGTGGCAATAGAATTTTGTTTGTCGTAGGTAAACAAAATAGTGAATGATACAAAATTAAGGCAAGATGGAACTCCACCGCACATTGGTACTCCTGTGAAGCAACTACTGATAACTCATTTCAGAGATGATAGAATCATAAGACACCCTTTTCTAAATGCATGGCCACCACATTCCACCGACTTAAAACCTTGTGGTTCCTGGCTTTGGGGATACCTGAAGAATGTTGTTTACAGTGGTTGGAATGTGAATCGGACCAATTTGAAGTCTAGCCTCGTGCCCCGCATTCATAACCTCAGCACAGATACATTCCTATTTGTTGTGGCAATTGTTTTGCACTTCCGACTAGCACCAGAACAAGGGGGACTGAAAGTGAACAATTCATGCGTTTATCATCCGTACAGTGATTGTTTCTAAAAGCTCCTCTTTTCCTCCAGTCACAATAATTGTTTTCGCAGTCTTTTCGCTAATTCTTAGTCACTAACCCATGGAATCTTTTGTTTCTTTTCGGCTAAAAACATTATTATGTTAAATGCATCCATTAGCATCATTCCCTTAACAACGTCATCTATCGGCACATTTTGGAACTATTTTGTTTTCTTTCTCCAAAGAAATTCCATTCGTAAAATATTAAATCATTTTGACCAATAGTTCTGTAGTTAGGGTGTTTTGAAACTGCAATTTTAATTATGTTTACAGCACTAAATCAATTTAAGCGCAAAAATTATTGCAACAAGTGTATGGCATTTTTTCGAACAATTGTACCCAAACCAATGCCAGTAATTTCCTATCGAATTTCATATCAATCTGGTATAGTAGTTAGTGACGCTGACTTCTGTGCCGTAGAGTTTGTTTTCGAATCCCGGAGAAGGCATAGATGTTTGTAAATGTGGTACTGTCACCTACATAGTCCTAAAATCTACTGCCAACGACAGAAGCACAACTAGTTCCTTGCCACAATGAATTACGTGGGTCCCCATCTGATTTTAATTTCGACCTGGTTGCTTAAGGGGGTTCACCCATGTGATGGTTTAAAAAAAATCAAAAAAATTTTTTTTCATAAATTGCTTTTTCAACATGTCTAGAATACGGTGGTAAAGTGATTTTTTAAAATTAGAAGTTGTTACAAAGAAGCAGGTGTTAGAAGAGTAGCTGTTCGTAGCGCTAAATTAAGATGTTCATTGTTTTAATTGAACTTGAAACTTTAAACGCGTTTTTCGCAGAACTATGTTTTTCAAACTTTCCTGCATCATATCTCAAGAAAGGTTTGACCGAATGACTTCAGATTTATAGGGTAGACTCAGCAAAAATATATGCACCAAATGAGCATTCCAAAATTTAAAGTACTTCTATTTTTTATAACAAAAACATAACAAAATAACCTCATGAAATTCGAAACTTTTTCTTCAGAAGTCTACCAGAATTTCAATTTTTGCTATTTTCAATTGAGTGTAGTTCATTCGGTGCATTTAAGCTTATAGATTAAAACGCCGTTATTTATTTATCTTTATTTCATATAAACCAATCAGCCGGAATTGTGGAGGAAGTGAACGTCCATTTTTTCGAGGTGGGTGTGTTCAGAGCGCTATAACTCATGTTTTATTGGATATTTTTGGCTGCAGGTTTATATACATACTCTTAAGATACGTATAAGCAAATGATAAAAATCTTAAAGTTCTTCCATTTTACTGGTCGTCAAAAATTATTTCCTAAAAATGCTTAAAAAACAGGCCGTCATATGGGTGAACCCCCTTAAGAAACAATAACAATCATATTAAAGAAACTAATGCTCAAAAATAAAGATATAAAAAAAGAAATAATACGTAGAATATAATTTAAACAAGAAATAAGTGAACGATATTGAAAAAAAAATATATATATTTTTCTTCATTTATAAGGAAATTATTAAGATGAATAGTTACAGGAAAAAAATTCAGCTCCAAAACATATTTATAGAACAGCATAAATAATGGCGTAAGAAGTCTTGCAACAAGTATTCGACATCGCTCTTCGAACAACAACAACAATAGTCTGTTGTTGGTAGGTGGGAAGCAAGAAAGAATCATCTTAATACCTGCCGATGTGTGTTTTCCCAGGGAAACGACGAAGCAGGTTCAAGATCCTGATGCTATTTTAAGACGCATGAGTGTCATTTATCCTACTTTGAAGATAGGGTACCTTTCATCGATGGGAAGCAAAAGGTATCCTCTGACATTTAGAAGATGTGATGGATGGCCCTTTATCGTTGACAGATATTTCGAGATGATCACATTTTCCCCTGCTGTGTTCTTAGACGCCCGGGAATTGAAGAGCAGGGATCCGGAAATTGTTGGAGGGACATTGTGTGAGGAACTCAAACAAAAAAAAAATAACATGAGAAAACCCATGTCTTCTTGTTCACGAGCAAGACAAAGCAAACTCGATGTGGGCGTCGCTCTTCAAATTGATAAGGGAAATATTAATCCACATTAACGAAGCTTTTAGCGTGTTTCTTTGCTCGTGCTTGAGTGTAATACATCACGGAATTAAATTAGGCTTAAATAATTGA